>JACEGR010005776.1:0-68836 GCA_014170235.1 Listronotus bonariensis
TTTCTATTGGTCGATTGGAATACCTCTGTACATTGTAATTCCTCTTTCTATTTTTTTTTTATTATTTTTATCTATTAACATTTATTACTCCATGGTCTTTAAACCAGTTTTTTAAATTTCTATTCATGATACAATAAATACAAGGTAGAATCTTGGGAAAATTTGTAATCATACGTTTGTATTATCACCATTAAAAGATTTTTATAAAGCTTTACAAAAATGCCTCATTTGTTATATGCCTTATATCTACAGTCTTAGCTTAGTGTCGTAGGTATGTATAAATAATTTAGGTTTTGCAAGACACTGCAGAGAAGTTTTGCTCTTAAGGATGTAAAAGTCAGGCTAAGTAAGCTCCCTCATACTTTTTCAAATGATAAAATAAAGTAATAATAGAAACCACGATACAACGAATACAGGATGGAATCAACAGCGATTACAAATTGGTTCGTTTTTGCCCTGCAATATTTAAATTAAAGCCCTAAGATAGCCTGTAAGGTTTGTGAATTTCGGGCATTTTTTTTTATCAGATATATTTGAAAGAAAAAGGGTTTTAGAATAATATTAAAGTGAATATTAGAATATAGTACTTGATGTTAACTAGTTTAAAATGTTATTATTAGCATAACCGGAAGTTATATAATAAATTAGATTTTAAAGCACTTAAAACAAATTATCTTATTCTTTAACTACTTTAAAGTCACAAAACTGCCGAGAAGCAAAGCTAAACGCCCAACCAACAAACAAACAGGAATAAAAACATATGGTTTTAACATTGTTTACAAATTTTTCTCACATTAGTACGTCAGAGGCGGTCACGTCATATAAGTCATGCGCAAGATCCTACTTTGTATTCATTGTATCATGAATAGAAACTTTAAAGAACTAGTTTGAAGAACATGGGTATTAGAGTAAAGAAAAGTAAAAGCGAATATAATAAAATAATTATTTAGAAAGAGGAATTACGCTGTACATAAAATAATTCATAATACATCTTTCTAAATATATCCCAGATTTCTAAAGATAAGGCCCCATGGTAGTTGAATTTTGTCTAAAAATAAAACCAATAAAAATCATAACAATATCAACGACTTAAATTAGTAGATAGTTTAGTTCATTTTTGGGCTTACTTTAAAAAATTACGAAATAATAGTAAGTCATCGGTATAAGAGTAAAATAATAGGGATAAAAAAGTTGCCACTTTCTCAAGATCTTATAAAAGCGTATTAAACCAATTTAATATTAGATTAAATATTTAGTATTGAGTCATGAATTATTTATGAAATTTAAATTGTGTGTGTTTTAAAATGTGTTTACAATGAAAATATTACCAGATTCATTTGTTTAATCGCAATGTGTACTTTTACTTCAAATATGAAAAGAGTACAAAATGGATAGGTAAATTTCTCAAAATAATATGATGGTATTTATAATGTAATATAATAATATTTATTATTTAATTAGAATGATTGTTTAAATTTAAAGTAGTGACGTAGACCCTAAGTTTAAAATGTAGAACCGCGCATTAAAGAATAGTGGCGGTGAAATGGTATTTGGGAAGTGTGTGGAGTCAGTTGGGTACCACTGGTCTCCAAAATGTTTAATTTTTGAGAGCAGATATCACTTGCCACTAGGTCGCCACACCACCGCCACGTCACTGGCTCTTTACTTCACTGCGCGCCTGGCGTTAGATTCAAACCTGGTTTTTGTATTTTTTATCAAACTACACTTTTTATCTTTGGACAATCCACGAAGGCTAAAAGCTTAAATACTAAGGTACCGTAAGTGTAAGAGAGGTAAGAGAGTTTGTTGACACGGGACTTAAATACTTGAAGATTTGGGGGAAAGAAAATACCTTCGCGGGCAACAGTTTCCACATGCTAGAAACTCTAGGGATAAAAGAACGAAAGGGGGAAGTTCGGGGTCTCGCGGCACCACAAGTTTCTCTTTGGGAACCGCGAGTGGAGGAATTATACTGGACAATTCTTCAGAGCAGAAGCCATGAAAGTATCTATAAAAAGGCAATAAATCCCCTCATAGCCCGATGATGGGCAAAAGAAGGAAACCTTATTTGTAAGTGAAGGATCATTAATGAGACGAACAGCTCTTCTTCACTACTTCACACTACACATTATACACATCTTCGCCAACGCAGTCACTGGTGTAAAAGGACGTCACAACAAATGTCTTTAAAAAATAATTAAAGAAATTAAAATTAACTTTAAATAAAAATATTTAACTAATGTCACTATAGCACTAAAAACATATAACGATGTAATCAATTTTAACGTTGATGGATTGATTGATTGGTTGATTGATTCATCGTTGTTATTAATTTACAGTGTTATAGTCACGTATGTTAAATATTCTTTAAATATACTATCATTGATTTTTTTCTATAAAAAGACATAATAAATTCATAATATTGTCATAAATCGATATTATTTTTTAGTATATATAATGGTTAGTTTATAATAATTTTGCATGCTTTTTGGATACAAACCTTTCCCGAAATACCGCCTATGTGGTAGCACATTACTCGAAATAAAATGCTCTTTTAGGATATGCTGAGTCATCCTCGTTCCATTTGAAAAAAATTAGTTATGAATATAAGTGGGATTTTGCAAACTTTGACTCCGCCCTAAAAAATAGTAAAAAAAGATGATTTTTCCGATGGCTACTTGACTTAAAATAAAACTTTTTAGCTTAATCATTGCACTCTGGATGGAATTTTAAAGAATAAATTTTGACTGCCAAAATGTCAACAAATTACATGTGAGGTGTCATTGTATTTAGAATGTCATATTCTTTCTAAATAAGATAAAATATACCGGTGGTGCCATTTAAAAGTAGAAAGTAATGACGGTTAAACCGGAAGATATAGGAATTAAGTCGATGGATTAATTAATTTACAATTATGTCAAATAATTATACAGTGCTTGTCTAAAGTCAGGACTCCCCTCCTAACTTTTGAATTGTTTGGTAATTTTTCATGAAAATTTAAGAGCTTTAGTAAGACAACCTAAACTAAATTTTAGACAAGGAATGATTACATCTGTCAAAAGAGACCGCTGGGCGCCATTTTATAAAGAAAAATTAAATAGGAAGGAGGGTTTTCTGAAACATTATTTTGAAGCACATGACGAGTTCTTTATAACCCCAGAATATAAAGTGAATACCTTTAACCCCCAAAAAGTAGCGGTACTTTGAAAATTACCTGAATACCTGATTTGGTAGCCATATCTCCAAAACTAATAAAGTTAGATATACCTAATTTGGTATTTAAGGTCTTTTAAATATCTTTTTAATGGTGATCTAATATACAGGGTGCGTCATTAAAAAATCTTACTGTTTGTCCTAGCCTGTAAAGTATTATCAATATTACCATTAATAAGTCCTTAAAAGAGCTTTAAAAAAATATCACATTATATGTATCTAACTTTATTAGATTCGGAAATACGGCTATTTAAATGAGGTATACAGGTAATTTTCAAAGTATCGCCATTTTGTAGTAGGTAAAGATATTGACTTTATATTCTAGGGTTATAAAGTATTTGTTAGGAGCTTTAAAATTATGTACCACAAGACCCCCTTTCCATTTAATTTTTATTTTCAAAATGGCGCCCAGCTGTCAATTTGACATTTATATCTGTCATTTCCTGTCTAAAATTTGGTATATGTTGTCTTACAAAAGTCCTCAAATTTTCATAAAATAATACAAAACAATTCAGAAGTTGGGGGTCCTGAATTTAAACAAGCACTGTATACCAAATTTCGTTTTTTTATTTTAAAGTATAAACAAATTATAAGGAGAAACCACCCGTAAGAAACACCAGTTTTTTCTTAATTAACTTATTCCCATGGCACCTTCTATTAAAATCCAACAAAAAATTAATCGTTTATTAAACAAAATAATCCAAATTCACGCTTATTTATTTAAATAATATTTATGTCAATATAGGTAATTGTAGTTTTATCATTTACTTAAACAAACCTATTTGCACAAAAAGTTTTCTATATCGTTTATCTTTGTTAAGCTTGGCATGTTACAATCGAAAAATAGCAAAATTTAATTATCGCATCCTAGTGCAAAAATGTTAGCATAAGCATAAATTAAATAGAGGTTTTAGCAACCAGAACAGGATCAACACATTTTTTTACTGTTAACTATTGTGTGCAGAGAGATTACCACTTATCAAAAATTCCCCCAGTAGGTAGCTGATTAGTCGATTTTGTAAAGTATTTCGGTACTTTTTTTTCTGAAAAACTGGCATTTTTGTGGATTGAATTAGTATTTTTGAGAACAAATCTTTCTTTTTTTTCAATAATACCCCAGTCATCTTAGTCAACTTAAAGGGTCAATCTCGGAATCTCACGGAATAAGCTGAATATCTGTACATACCTTTATTTCGGTACAAAAATACTCTCCTAAAAATCCCTATGATATCGTGTAGGAACTCGAAATATGACAGGTCAAATGTCAAAAAATCATTTTTTTGCGAATATCTCGTTTCTTTTACTTTTAATTGCATTTATATTTTTTATAAATGTTGTAGAACACAAAATTCTTTACAAATTTGATTCTAAGCATTTTTTGTTAGACCAACGGATCTGATAATTAGGGCGCATAGTGTAGCACTTTACTGTATGCATACCTTAGCATGCAATCAATCGTGATTTTTAGTCTAATATATAATATTTTTACTTACGTATTTGCTAAATATCACGATTGATTGCGTGCTAAGGTATGTACAAACACTAAAGTGCTTTACACTCTGCGCCCACTATTATCGGATCCGTTGGTATGACAAAAAATGCTTAGAATCATCAAATTTGTAAAGAATTTTATGTTCTACAAATTTTATAATAAATATAAGTGCAATTAAAAGTAAAGGAAACAAGATATTCGCAAAAAAATATTCTTTTGACATTTGACCTGTCATATTCGAGTTCCTTACACGATATCATATATATGGGATTTTTCGGAGAGTATTTTTTGTACCAAAATAAAGGTATGTACAAATATTCAGCTTATTCCGTGAGATTCAGAGGTGAAAGTCTCAGTTAATTGAGCTATAAATTATTTATTTGAGTATTGCTACATACGTAGGTTAAAATTTTGTCCAAATTCAGTTAGACCCATTCTTAGTAACTTATAACTGTACACTCGGGTGTCCGTTATTTCCCAAATCGATTTTATTTAGAAATCGCCCTCTCAACTTCTAGTTATACCCCTAAAAAATATCCAATTTAAAAAATACTCTTAATTCCTGATTTAAACCGGGCCGAAATTAGTTGCTTTTCCCATTTTAATAACATGGGATTTTTGGATATTTTCTTTTATTTTTTTCTTCAAACACATAGGTAGAAAAATCTACTTATCGCATATTCTGATGGAAAATTTAACGCTCTACAAAAAGTTTTTTTACGAATTTTCGATTAAGTCACTCCTTTAACAGCTATTTAGCGTCAGACGTTAAGATAAGATTGCGTTGTGGCTATCCTCGGGAATTTAATAGGAAACCGGCATTTTTTAAATAAAACACTCTGTATATCACATCAATATTAAATAGATATTTTAAAGAGCCTTAAGAAAATACGTATATACCTAGATATGTCTATCTCTGATAGCTTTGGTAATATGGCCATTCAAATCTAGAAAATAGTAGATAATATAATATAGTGTCTATTTTATCTTCGACACCAAACTTAGTGCAGAGCTGAAGATATAATGAAAATTTAACATAATTTTCAGATTTGAATGGCAATGAACATATGGCTGGACTTGCTTCATCTGAGATACAGGGCGTTAAAGTTTAAGAAAAGTCTAAATGTCTGAAAAACACGTCAGTCAATTTAAATGACATTTGGTACACCTATTTAATATAATAGGTCGCTTGTAAAGCTCTCCCTAGAATAGGATTATTATGGCCAGTGGCGTTTCAGTGGGCCCCACAGCCAATATTTTTGAGAAAATAAGTATGCCACTGACTTTTCATAAGGTTTTTATATCTTTTGCCGATTAAGCAATTAAAAATAAAACTTTTTAGTTTCTTGTGTTTTTTTTATGTCTCAATTTGTTTAAAATTTGTATAAAAGATATTGTAAAAAACAATATTTAAAAAAAAATGCTTTAACACCTCGTATTTTAAAAACTAAGACATTTAGGACATATCACTGCTTGCCGGAAAGACCGTCACAACTCAAAACATCATTTTTAAAATTTTGGTATCTTTATTATATTTTTGATCTGTATGTTATATATAGATTCGCTAATATTTTTGGGTTTAAAAAATTATGAACGTCGCATACATCTTCTAATTGATATTTAAATTCTAACCAATTTTTGCTTCAACAAAAATGAGACTGGGAAACACGTTAAGAGTGATTTTTTTAGAATTAAAAAAATTGTCCTCGTACCCTGCATATCTTAAAAGATAATATAATTTTAATGACAAATACGGATATTGAATAATCAATCCAACAAAACAATATTTTTATGTGTTTTATACGATTTAAAATAAAAAAATTAGCGGGTAAGTAAGTAATGTAATACATATGATGTTATAATATAAACTTATCTAAAACTTACATGTAGAGTGACCTAAAAAAAATCGTTTTTAGTTTGGGGCAATATATCGCAGGTGGCGCCCTCTAGAGTTTACAATAAAATGATATCACATTCTAATTCCTCACGTTCCAAAACCTTCTGTAGCCGAATTTTGTGATAATATACCCATTATTAACACAATAATTTCTAAGAAATTTAAACCAGAACAAATTTTTGACACCTTGTATCTCCGAAATAATCTATTTTTCCACTAATAGACCAGGCTAGATAATTTTTAAAACGAAAAAAAAAATTATAGTAGAATAAAACCCATTGTAAATGATAGAAAATATAACAAAAATTTAGGGAAAAATTAATTCCAGGCGATCTGAGGTCGGGAGGGGGGATTAAAATGTAAAAAACGGTTTTTCTCGATTTAAGGTCAAACTAGAAGTCTTATGGAAAAAGTAAAATGGTAAAGTTTTAGGTAATAAAAAGATCTACAACTTTTGAATTTACACTTTATAATCTAAAAAAGTATAGGAAAAATTTAAAAAACCAGGTTTTTGGTTTTTATTTTTATCTTTTACAAAAACTATATTTTTTTACAAAATTTGGTGAAAACGTACGTTTATTTGTTCTAGATATACTATAATTTTTTCGATTTAAAATATTTATTTTTACGCATTGTTTTGACTTTATATTGAAAAAGTACCATTTTTCAATCGAAAATTCACGTGTCAAATTATTGGCATTTTTAAAAAATCGGTAAGCGTTTTTTCGTTGAAATCTCTACTTTCGGATGGTGTAAAAATTTACATTACCAAGGTAAATTTTCTCAGAAAATGAATTTCCATAAGACTATAGAGCAAGAGCCCGCGACGCCCAGACCTTCGTTATTTTATAAAACCTGAAAGTTTTTCTATGTGTTCCCCCAACACAGGTAAGAACGATCAGGGACTATAAAATATGGGTAGTGGTTACTTTGGCAGGTAACAGGTAACAAAGGTGTATAAAATAGTACCCCGAAATTGTTAAAGTATAAGCGTCAGTTTTCTGATATTTTCTTGGGAATAATATTAGAAATGACGTCATCCATTGCCAGACACTTAGTACGGTTGCAACCCCTTGCCAGACACCCCTAAAGTTTAATAAATTATAATTATACTTTCGTCATAGTATAAAAGCTGAATT
Organism: Listronotus bonariensis; assembly: GCA_014170235.1. NCBI lineage: Eukaryota > Metazoa > Arthropoda > Insecta > Coleoptera > Curculionidae > Listronotus > Listronotus bonariensis. The sequence goes on from JACEGR010005776.1 coordinate 7,742, forward strand.
TTATATATGTTACTTGGAGGACTATTAGAAGATATTACCTGAGTAGCCAGACAGTTTCAATAGTTTTTACATCTTGCCAGACACATTGAAAGTCTATCGTAGGTGCGAGAGCGAGGCATACATGTTCATGCGAATGCGAGTGAGATAGTGAGTATGGTCTATTGCGCACCTCTTACGGCGCAACATTTGTCATTTATACTGTAGGTTTTATGTGTTAAGTATGACTTAAAAATAAAAAAAAAAGATTTAGTAAAATTTTTATGCCTACAAATGATGAGTTTGAATCTAGCGGATATTGATTAATTTTTATAATTAAAAAAAAATAGGCAAAGTCTTGATAAATCGAGAAAATAAATATGCATATTTAAATAATTTAAAAATCTACAAATCGATTTCTTTTCTTTGATTTTTTTTAATTAATTATTTTTTTCTTTTCTATTATAAAAATTTATTAACCCCGGTTAAATTCACACTTATTATAAATCATTATTTTTATTTATAAATTATTCTATGATATTTCCGAGATTTGGTGATTTTATTTAAAAACTTGATTGTTTATTGGAAAGGAAATTAAAGAAGGGAACAGTAGTTTTAGTACTAAGAAATTCAATGAAAAAAATAGTTTTATTATGTTTAGTTATTTTAATTTCATTAATTAATTAATTTTCATCGTTGTTGTCGATATCTTCAGAATCTTCGTCACCACTACTCCAGTCCATGGCTTGATCATCTTCAATATCGTCTTTTTCTTCAGCTTCTGTAAAAGTTTAACTAAGTTAATATAATTATAAATAATAACAAAATCATGTACAATAATTTTAAATAATTATTACATACCTGATGGAGTTTTGAGAGAATCACTAACATAGCTTGGTAGCTGATCCCCTTCAAACCATTTAAAATGGTATTGGTTATTTTCCAAAAGCCAACCATTATTTTCTGGTTGATATGCAGTTGGATTTTTCAGATGAGCATTGTTCCAAATAGCGCAGATATAGTTTGCTCGCAGAAATTGCTGTAAAAGCTCGCTTTTAGAAGGTGGTAGACTGCTAGCATCGAAATTTCGCAATTTCTTCCGATCAAAAGCTTCGTTTACATCGGAGACCGTGTACGAATCGATGAACATCTGAAGTCGAGCAGCATTAACATCACTTATATCGCCGACATTGTAAATATTACATATAAATTTTTGAATAATATCAAAAACGTTTTGTTGCTCATCATTATCTTCAATCAATTCACTGCTACCGAACTTCATGAAAGCTTTCTGATATTCTTGACATTTTTTCAATATTTTATAAGGTTTTAATTTTCCCTTCCTGAAAAATGCAGGATTATAATCACATCCTGTGATTGCATGAAATCCGGGTAAGCTTTGGGAAAACGATTCTCCCAATTGTGCGTATATTTTTGTTAGGTCCACATATCTTAAATTATTTCCAGTACCCGTGAGTATCCAAACAAACGATTCATTTTTGAGGTGGTGCATATGACCAAGCATTATTGCAGCAATATCAGTATCAACACTTCTGATTACAATATTTGCTTGTAGACTGTGAATGAGATGGTTCCATGGTTGATTCGTCAGGAACCACCGGTGTGGCTGGAAAGTCATTGTCTGTAGTTTCACTAGCTGATTTTTTTTTTCACTATTTTTTTCAGAATTTACAGGTTCAGAAGAAAATATTTTTTCATAAGTCCTGTGAATGCTTTATAGCATTCCCGGTGATAACCACTGTCTGTCCATTCATTCGGCAAAGTAATGTTTTTATATTTAAGGTTATGTTTTTTTCTAATTTTTAAAATAGTCTGACATTTTTTTAATGTTTCCTCCGAAAACAATATTATTTTTCCACTACTTTCTTTACAAATAAAACAAATTAATACGTCTCCCATAATAAGATTTTTCTAAAACTGCACCACGTTTATTTCACAAAAAATAATAAAACGTAAACTGAACGTATAATAGTTCAACACAAAATACTAAAGTATAAACGACAGACGTTGCGCCGTAAGAGTTGCGCAATAGACCATACTCACTAACTCACTCGCATCCGCATGAATATGTATGCCTCGCTCTCGCACCTACGATAGACTTTCAATATGTCTGGCCAGATGTAAAAACTATTGAAACTGTCTGGCTACTCAGGCAATATCTTCTAATAGTCCTCCAAGTAACATATATAAAATTCAGCTTTTATACTATGACGAAAGTATAGTTATAATTTATTAAACTTTAGGGGTGTCTGGCAAGGGGTTGCAACCGTACTAAGTGTCTGGCAATGGATGACGTCATTTCTAATATTATTCCCAAGAAAATATCAGAAAACTGACGCTTATACTTTAACAATTTCGGGGTACTATTTCATACACCTTTGTTACCTGTTACCTGCCAAAGTAACCACTACCCATATTTTATAGTCCCTGATCGTTCTTACCTGTGTTGGGGGAACACATAGAAAAACTTTCAGGTTTTATAAAATAACGAAGGTCTGGGCGTCGCGGGCTCTTGGGCTACTAGTTATTTTGCCGGAAATAGACAAAAACCGTTTTTTATCCTTAAAAACTCACCCCCTTCCACTTTCCGACCCCAGATAGCCTGTAATTTATTTCTCCTTTTATTTTTGTTATTTTCTCTACAATTTTCAATGGGTGTTATCCATCTATAAGTTTTTTTTGGTTTTAAAAATTAATTACCCTAGTCCAATAATGATTAAAAAAATGGATCTGAGTTTTTTGCATTTTCTGAGAACATTTACCATTTTAGTGTATAGTTTTTTACACCATTAGAAATTAGAGATTTTACCGAACAAAACGACATTCGACATTTTGGAAAATGCCTATATTTTGACACGTGAATTTTTGATTTAAAATAAGGGTACTTTTTTAATATTAGGTCAAAGTAAAGTAAAAAGGCTTCGGCACCGGTCTATAAGGTAAGTTATGATAGGTGGTTGTTTAATAAAAAATAACGATGAAAATGCATTTTTTATGTAATGTCAAATAAAATATTATGATAATTGTAAAAAAGATGTTTTTTAATCTGCAGATACACATTGTGATAATTTAAAGAATATAAATTATTAATACCACTAATAAAATAAGATAAATTTATCATCTTTATATAAAGGATACATTTTGCAAAACGTGATTTTAATTCCTCTGGAAACGTTATCGCGTGCCGAAAATTTTAGCAGCTCGTATTTTGTGAAATTTTACTTTTTTAAGCATCTGCATGTCTTAATTTTATTTTAACTAGATATTGTTTATTTATAGGCGATAGTTCTTGAAGGAAAGTACTGGAAAAGGAAACTAGCCGCTGTTACTGCTGAATACAAAAAATGGCGTATGTTTTATCGGAACAACCTCCATGGGCTTCAACCCAAAGAGGATATGGACATGGTAAGTCTTGTCCAAGATCCGAATAGGAGGCGACCTTTACCCATCTGTTTACCGGATAAAAACTATTTTGTATTAAATATAGTATTTAAACAAAGGTATTGCTACAGGGTGTTTAAAAAATATGGTCAAGGCTATGACCAAATAAAAATAAATAAGTTTTAATATTTTTAAGTGACCCCGTATAATATCAGTTTTCATTATTTTATTCTACATGGCAGTACTAATATATTAGTAATGTTTTTTTCTTCGATTTTATAAATAAAGCTATGAATAATTTTTAAATTATAAACTTAAAAAAAAAAATGTCTTGTACATTTCGTGTTATTTAAAAAATATATATATTTTAGTGATTAGCATATGGATGTAATTTAAAAAAATAGGAGTTGCCATTATACAGGGTGTTTAAAAAATTTTGAGGTTATTTTTTAAAATTGGACTTTACCATAATTTTTTGGGCAACCCTATGACGATACTTTTGTTTAATTGTTATCTTAATATAAAACAGTTTTTATCCGGTAGACAGATGGGTGAAGGTCGTCTCCTATTTGGAACTTGTAATATACAGGGTGTTTTACTAATTGCGGTTAGAAAATTTAAGGGCGTATCCCTGATCTGATTTTATAAAAAAAAAGTTCATATAAACATAGGTCGGGAAATGCTTTGTATATTTCTAAGATACAGGATTGTAAAATTTAAGAACAAAATTGGGTTTTTAATAATATCTGGTATATATATGCCTTATCCGATTTTAATAAAATTTGGCAGAGGTATTTGTTAAAGTAGGAAGTTATTTAAGCACTAAACTAATTTTAATTTGTGACACTAGTGGCGGCGTGAGACGCATCTTAGCTAATATTATTGACAAAAAAACGTTACTAACTTTCTTGCTGTTTTTCTATTTTTTCGGATGAACCATCTAAAAATACAACTTTTTTGTATTGTAATATTTTTACGTTACTTGCTTAGTTTTTCAGAAAAAATCTCCTAAACTGCATATTTCTGGACCATACATAAAACATTAGGGCATTTTTTTCTTTTCAAAATAAGTGTTATAACTTTTTGCAATTATGTAACCACAATAACAAATACCTTATTAAATAATGTTTATATCTTGTCTAACTTTACTTTATTTTTAGAAATTTTTATTTTTATTATTTTTTTTTTTGTAGAAAAGTTCAACACCCTGTATCTTTAGAACAAGGAATTCAAGGACACATGTTTTAAATAAACTTTTTCATTCATAAAAATGGCTAAGGAATACGCCCTTAAATTTTCTTACCGCAATTAGGAAACACCCTGTATATGTATAATTTTGACCATTATATTAGTGGCCTATTGTAACAAAGAGTGACTACATAATCTTTGATTTGTGAATTTATAACTAATAGGTTTTTTTATGAAAACAAATAATTACAATCCTTGTTTGTTTAGGGGCATAAATATTCCATATAAGATTTAGAAAAATTGACCTCATGCATTTTTTATAGAAGTATCCAGAATTTAGGACATTTTAAATATGGCTACCCTTGTTTACGCAGAGGGTATAAGATGTCACTATTTCCGAAATGCAATGGTCGCCATCTTAGATGAACGCGGAGTTATACCTTATTTTTGATTTCTTAGATCCAAAAAATTGACTCGCTACATAAAGTCACATACAGTATGTGCATAAGGTTTATAAAATCTAGGAATATTTTAGTATTAAGTCGTTTAAAATATCGAAATTTTAATTTTTAGCTGAGCGACGTAGATGCACTATTAGGAGATTCGAACAGCATGGACAATATGAATATGTTGATGGACGAGGACTACATGGGTCTGATGAGCGACACACTATTCTCAACAATTACCAATCAACCATTTGTGTTTCCAGACACTAGAGAAATCGGTAAACTTTTGTTGTCTTATATAAATACAACACTGTTACTGAATATGTAAAACTATACTCACTGTTTTGCAGCCAGAGCCGGTCTAGCTGACTTTATACAGCCCAGTTTGGGACCACTACAGCCCAACTTGGACGACTACGATATGGATACCTTTGATCCCCTACAAGGTATGTAATATTATAATAAGAATATCAAAATATGGACGGCTACCAGCAAAAATACTGAAGTAAAATGTTTTTTTTTTAGTATTTGTAACCACTAATTAATGGTACCCAGAAAACACACCGATCTTTTATGCCAAAATCTTGATATTTATCTAAACATACTTCATACATACAAGTTGATAAAACGAAATGAAAAAATATTTTTAATTTATTTCGAAAATTTTTGATACATTCTAAGTAAAGTAATAAAACTTCTTTTCAAAGGATTTTTTTAACACGAACTATTCAGATCCTTTACTATTTTATATTTAATGTGTTTTCTCATTTAGGGTGTCCGCTAATTAATGGTAAACAGAGAAACCACAGATTCTTTATGTCAAAATATAAAGATTTAACCAGACCCACTTATATCCAAAAATTGATAATAAGGAAGATACAGGTTAGATATCAAAGGAAAAAATTGTTTTAAATTTATTTCGGTAATTTTTAATACGTTTTGATTATTTTAATGAAACTAAGTATCCAGGAGTTTTTTGACATGAACTTTTTAGATCCGATATTACTTTTTTGTGCAAACGAGAGGGCGCTACCTATGCTACCTTCAATTTCTTTCAAACGTCGCAACTTTTTGTGTTACCCTGTATGTATCATTTAAGAATACCAGTAAGTATTGCTATGCTTTCTACACAAAAAAATATACTTAATAAGAAACGCTCTAAGCAACCGTTTTGAAGTATTTGCATTAAAATTTTATAGTGCAACCGAAAAATGCCATTAATTAGAGCATATTATTGTCTATAACCCCAACTGCCACATCATTTACGCATGGTTTAATGTATTATATCATATACCTTTCGGTTGCATAAAACAACCGCAAATATCTCGAAAACGGTTGCTTAGAGCGATTCTTACAAATACACCTTTCTTGTGAAGAAAGCATAGGATAGTTTACTGGTTTACTTAGATGGTACATACAGGGTAGCACAAAAAAGTTGCAACGTTTTAGAGAAATTGGAAGTAGTTTAGGTCGCGCTTTCTAGTTTACACATAAAAATTAATATAAAATCTGAATAGATCATTAAAAAAGACCCTAAATAACAACTATATAGAAACAAACATATCTTGTCCAATTTATTACGCACCTCTGCAAAAATCTCCCAAATTAGTTTGCGATATTTTAACAGAACCTAATATCCGCACAACACAATACAATCCGGTCTAGCTATTTATACAGGGTGTCCGGAAAGGTAAGGTCATAAATGATTAGGGTGTCCGTTATTTCCCAAATCGGATTTTTTAGCGATCGCCCCCTGAACTTTTAGTTTTTGGCCTAAAAATTATATTCAATGTAAAAATGCTCTTAACTCCGAATTTAAACCGTGCCGAAATTATGTTGCTTTTCCCATAAAAATAACATGGGATTTTGGACTTTTTTCTTATATTTTTTTCTCAGACACAAATAGATGTAAAAATCTACTCATCGCATTTTCTGATAGGAAATTTAAAGCTCTACAAAAGTTTCTTTTACGAATTTTCGATTAAGTCACTACTTTAAGAGTTATTTACAGTCAAACGCTGAGTTAAGATTGAGTTGTGGCCATCCTAGAAAATTTAATAGTAAACCGGCATTTTTAAATAAAACACTCTGAATATTACATCACCATTAAATAGATATTTTAAAGAGCTTTAAAAATACTACATTTAATATGTCTATCTCTTAAAGTTTAAAAAATATGGCCGTTCAAATCTTAAAATTATGGTTAATTTCCATCATATCTTTAGCTCTAAGCTATAAACACTAAGTTTAGGATCGAACATAAATAGACACTATGTCTACTATTTTTTAGATTTGGATGGCCATATTTCCAAAACTTTAAGAGATAGACAAATTAAATGTGGTATTTTCTTAAAGCTCTTTAAAATATCTATTTAATAGTGATGTAATATACAGAGTGTTTTATTTAAAAAGTACCGGTTTACTATTAAATTTTCAGGGATGGCTACAACTCATTCGTCAACGTTTGACGGTAAATAACTCTTAAAGGAGTGTCTAATCAAAAATTCGTAAAAAAACTTTTTTGTAGATTTGATAATGATGTAGATTTTTCCATCTATTTGTGTCTGAGAAAAAAATGAAAGAAAAAGTCCAAAAACCCCATGTTATTTAAATGGGAAGAGCAACATGATTTCGGCACTGTTTAAATCAGGAATTAAGAGCATTTTTACATTGGATATGTTTTTTAGGCTATAAACTAAAAGTTCAGGGGACGATCGCTAAAACAAATAAATTTTGGAATAACGGACACCCTTATAAATGATAGGTTTGATAAAGTGAGTCAAAATAATGTTAGTACTTCATATAATAAAAGCTCTATCGCATTTCGTTAGAAAATTATTAACCTTTAAAGTTAGAATAAAAAACCTATTTCAATTATAACTTTTGAACTGCTGCCACAGTACCAATAATATTTGGTCCATTAAATAACCTTATACTAACGGTTCTTTCCATAGGTAAACGACTGTTTACTAACAGCTTACTAGTCGGGATTATACAGGGAGAGAAGATTTTTCATTTTATGCATGCATTTTTGACACAGGTGATAAATTAGACATTTTGCATTGACCGTTTGATACCGCTTTTTTGTTTTTACAAAAAGGTATAACTAATTTAAATCAATAGATTATAATAATAATAATAATAATAAACAATCTTTATTTCATAGTTATGTACAATACATAAATAGAAATAGCGTCAAATAACAAAAAGAAAAATAAATCTATAATTACAACATGGCTCTAGCTCCTATAAAGTATTCTTCTAAATCATAAGGTTCTATGTCGATCAACATTTTAAATATACTTTTTTAAATTTCTTAAAATTATCTATACGTTGCACTAGAGTAGGTAAAGAATTATATAGTCTAATACAATTATAATAGGCCCCTTTTTCAGTTAAAGCCAATCTATGTCTTGGGTATATGTAATTTTGTGATCTTGTTGGATATATTGTTTGTGACTGACTATTGCTAAACAAGTGCTTATGTTTATAAAAAATAACAGGCATTCCTGGACATACATTGCATAAACTGTTAATATTTTGTTTGCTCTAAACTTTCCCCTACATGTTTCCCTAGTGTTAACCCCAAGAATTGTTCTTAATGTTCTTTTTGACATATTAAAATTCTATTTAAATTGCTACCACACCCATAAAAAATTATACCATATCTAATATGGGATTCAAAATTTGCATGATACAACATTATTCTAGTTTGTACATCTAGATATTTACACAATACTCTAAAGCTATAACACACTGAGTTCAACCTTTTTCCATAAGTTCCACGTGTTCATCCCAAGAAAGTGCATTGTCTAAAACAACACCCAGAAACTTGGCACTGGAGTCCAAATCTAACTCTAGACCATTGACATTAATTGTTTGTGGTTCTTCTCTTCTTCCGCGACTTGGTTTGAATATCATAATGCTGGTTTTAGAACTATTTAACACTAATTTATTTTTAGAGAACCAATTGTCTGCCTCCATCATTAGTAAGTTTGCTTTATCAATAGCCGTTGTTGTGCTCGATGCACTTACCAAGAGATTAGTGTCATCTGCATAGCTTGTAATAGTACTACCCCCTGTTTATTCAGTATTTTCAGAGATGTTATTTGTATAGATAACAAATAAGAGTGGGCCGATAACACTCCCCTGTGGTATACCAATTGTCAGTTCTGATTTTTTTGACCAAGCCCGGTTATTCCCTTTCCCTATAACAATTTGTTGATGCCTCCCGGACAAATAAGAGACTATCCACCTTAGTGCTGTTCCCCGAATGCCATACAGCTCAAGTTTCTTTATAAGTATTTCGTGATTTAAAGTATCATATGCTTTTGACAAGTCGAGGAACATCCCCAAGGTTACATTCCCATCCTCTAAGGATCTTATAATGTGCTCAACAAACTGAAAAATCGCTGTCTGTGTGGATCTGCCTGTAATAAAGCCGTGTTGTGATTCATTAAGTAGTTCATTTTCAATCATAAAATCCATAATTCGTCTACACATAATGTGTTCAAATAATTTAGAAAATGATGGAAGCAAACTAATTGGTCTATAGTTGTTGATGTTTGTATTATCACCTTTTTTAAATATAGGGACTACGACAGCTAGTTTCAGTTGATCAGGAAAAATACCAAACTTCAGAGAGTTATTAACAATGTAAACTAGAGGTTTAACAATTACCTGTGCTATGTTTTTTAGCAAAGAAGTTGATATTTCATCATGACCACTGCTAGTTTTATTTTTTAATTTATGAGTTATTTCCAAGATCTCAGCGGTAGTGACCAGTTTAAGAACAATAGACTCTGGATTACGATGTATAAAAGAGTTAAACGGGATGTTGTCCAAATTAGCTGAAATCTTGGATACAGAATCCAGCCAGTGGGCATTAAACTTATTTGCCACATTTTCTGGATCACCATCTATGTTTATATCATTATTTTTTGATTTTCCGCTAATTTCATTGACAATTGCCCATACACTTTTGTTTTATTATCAGAAGTTTTCAAACGCTCCGAAATCTCATTCTTTTTGCATTTTAAGAGTAAAGAGTCATACTTCTTTTTCTTTTCACTATACAAAGATTTATATCTAATATTTATATTTTTTAATACATATAATTTATCTAATTGTTTTTTACATTCCTAATCTCCGGGTTTTTCAACAGTTAACTAAGCTATTAAAACAAAGTATACACTTTTAATTGAAATACAAGAAGCAAATAATTAATTAACATGGTCCTCACGCAGCCACAGAATAATCATTCGTAAGCAAAATAGTTCCTGAATCACATAACCTATAACCAGTGAATAAACTGGAGCACTTATTTTTAAAAAATTAATTGATATAATGAACTAATAATGAAAATAATTAATAGTTTATAAAAACACAGCTTTTTATATGCAACCAGAGCTAAAATTAGAAATAATTTTTCATTAAAAAATATTGTAATTCATAGTAAAAAGCGTGGGGTGCATTATTGCTTTTTTTCATAACTTTTCCATCATAGATATTGGCAAATATAATAATTATAACATTTAATATATTAAGCACCCCACGCTTTTTACTATGAAGTTACAATATTTTTTTTAATGAAAATTATTTTCTAATTTTAGTTCGGTTGCATATAAAAGCGTGTTTTTTAGTTTTTTAAACCGGTTGTTAATTGGAACTTTTTTAATGGAAAACAGTTATTAAAGTGTAGCAAAATAATTTTTATAAATTCATTCCATTGATCGTTTACAAGAGAATTATCTAGAGAATATATTTTGTTCCAACATATTTCAGATAGCCTTTTTTTTAAAGGTTAATATATTGTTTTTAGAAAAATTTCGTTTAAAGATATGTTGGTTGGGCTTCTTATTAAATTTTAGTGTTATTTTTGTGCTGTATGATCGGAAATGTGAGAATGCAAAACCTCTGATGTAAAATTACTCTTAAAATTGGTTAATATGTTGTCAATGCATCTCTGACTGGATTCTGTAATCCGTGTTGGCGCATTAATAGTGTGATATACATTAAATGAATTAGCAATAGACATAATATTTAGCATATTTTTGTTTTTCAACAAAAAATCTACATTTAGGTCTCCACAAATAATGATGTTATTTTTATTATTCATATTCAGCAATTCTTCCAATTTATCTTGGAATATTTTAATATCGCCATCTGGCGGCCTATACAACGAAACTATGACTATCTTACTACTATTAATTGTTACCTCACAACTACAACATTCAAAATGATTTTCTAAGCCTAATTTATTTACATCTAGTCTTACTTTATATTTACAACCATTTTTAACATAAATTGCACAACCACCATGTCTATTTATTCCTGCTCTACAGAAACTTGCTGCGAGATTAAAGTCTTTTATATTATAATGAGGTAACTGTTCACTTGTTTTCCAGTGTTCTGTGGCACATAAAACTACACAATCTTTTTGCTCTTCCAGAAAGTCATCCAAAAGGTTGACACTATTTCCAATGGATTGTAAGTTCTGATGGATTACACTAATTTTGTCAGTACACAGAGGGCTTATGTGTTTTTTCTCTTCCTGAATTGTTATGACTTCCGGCTTGGGAGCCCCTAATTCTGTGATAAAAAGGTTTATCATCTTGGCTACTATCATAATTTGTATGTTGCCGATGCCTTTCAAGTTTTTGTAAATATGCAGGACATTTTGGGTCTCTGGCCGTATGTATTCTGTCTTTAAGTTTCATGCGTTTGCAATTTGGACAATCTAATGGAGTATCTTCAGAACATTGCCTTCCTTCATGTTTTCCACCACACTTGTGGCAACATAATTCACCTTTGCAGTATTTGGCCACGTGACCAAAAAAGCAACATTTATAACACATAGCCAAATTATTGTATTCTTGGACATATGCCCTGGTTAAGTCAAAGCTTAGGTTATCGTTTTTATTATCCACTTAAATATTACTGGATTTGTTTGCAATATCCAGTTTTCCTTGTTTTTATTTCGGCATTCCTTTTTGGCAATAAATTTAATTTTCTCTTCTATACCCTCTCCAAAAACTACTTGCATCTGAGGGTTATCCATTACAAGTTCTTTTATAAAGGTTTGTGCGTCATACCCTTTTACTATCCCCGTTATCATAAACATGGGATCGGTGTTCTCTATTTCTTTTATTTCCAGTTCACTATGACTTTCTAATATTTTGTGCCACTTTTTTGTTGGGATTCATTATGACACTCCACAATAACTGCACCACTGGGTAGATCTTTAATATTCTTAAAATTTTCCGGAAAATCGCCATTTTTGCTATGCTTTTGTTTAATTTCTTTTAATAATTTTCTTGGGTTACCTTCTTCTTTCAGTCTTATTATCGTTTCATGTTTTTCCTTTGTGGAGGCGTAACCCATTTCTCCGTAGTGATTGTTTGGTTCGTGTTTCCATTTAATTTTGTAATAGTACTGTAGGTTTTTTCTTTTTTCTCAGGAATTTCGTACTGTCTTTCATTTAAATAGGAAACGTCTAATGATGTGGAGACCTTGGGTAAAGGTGGAAATGAAGGAAAAGTGTAGTTCTGGTTTGTCTGTTTATTATTATCAATTTTTTGGCGAAGGATGTAGTTCTCTTTTTCCAGCTGTCCTACTTTGTAGACAAGAGTAGTCACTATCTTATGTACATTAAATGTCGCCTTTCTCATTGCTGAGAGGTCCTCATTATTAAATTCTACGTTTTCTGCAAAACAATGGATGGTTTCTAAAGCTTCCAATATTTTGTGAAGATTACTACCCGCACCATCTTCCTCATTCACGTTCAAATGCTGGTTTAAGTTTTTTTCTTCAATAAAATTGGAGAAATCCAATGGTCAAAGCAAAATGTCAAATTTGTTACCTGTGTTAAAAATGCATACATTAAACTAGTTTACCTAGGAAAAGAAGCATTAGTATAAGGTTATTTAGTTGCCTAAATATTATTGGTACTGATTGAAATATGTTTTTTAAATTCTAATTTTAAGCTTGATATCTTCCTAACGAAGCGAGATAGAACTTTTTTAAATAAAGTACTAACATTATTTTGGCTTAATCTATCACCCCTATTATTCATGACCTCACCTTTCCAGATGCTCTGTATATTTGAATCAACGATAAACTCTAAACATTAAAGTAACGAGCAGAACAAGTTAAATTTGGTTTCTGCACTTATTTGGTTTTGCGGTATCGCCGACGATATTTTATAGGTAGTTATTTAAATACATATATTTTTAAGATTATCGATATGTTTTTTAGAGTTAATAAGTAATAAGCTTCCAACTGTACCTGAAGAACAAACGCAACACATTAGTTGGGATTATCAAGAAACTATTAACCCAAGGGCGATGTCTTCACAGGTAACTGTTTTTATATATTTTTCTTTGATTTTATTAAGGGAGGATACCTGTAAAAATGTTGATTTTTTTCTTAATAGGTATGTTAGTATAGTCCTTTGAGAACACGTCACTAAAATTTTAGAACATAATTTTCAGTATTTCTTATATTACAGAATCGGAAGGTCACTATAATCAATGAATTCTTATGTACCTATTCAAACTGTACGAATTATTCTCAAAAATATATTTTCAAATTGGCGGGCACGATAACTCAAAGAGGTATTGATCGATTTTTATGAAATCTTGCACACATCTTTTAACAACAGTACTTTTTATGTGAACGTACAAAATTCGAAAATAGTTTTGAAAAAATTGTTTTTTAAAGCAAAAACAATGGAAAAGTTGAAAAAAAAGTAATTTATTTTATTTTTTCAAGCATTGTATTTCGCGAATTTTTTTTGTTACTTTTTTAGGTTCACCAGGTTCGCCATAGTTAACTACATATAAATTTTTGAATATATATATAATGACTCTTTCTTTAAAAAAAAATATCTTAAAAATCATTGAAAATTTATGCATATACAGTAGACTGGGACAAAAAAATCGATTTTTCTTCTGTTTTTTAAGGTGACAAAAGAAAATATCGTAAAGATTTGAGCCCTTTATATATTAATATTTAGAGGTCCCCCTCCTTTAATATAGTTGTTTTTTTCTATATATTACTTTTTTCGTTTACAAAATTTCAAAATAAAAAAGGTTAATCTAAAAAATATATCAATGTTTACAGCTTGATTACTCTAAAACGGTTCGTCTGGCGAAAATTTTCAAAAAGATATTTTTTGTAGGCAATTAAATTGTCTCAAGATATATGTGCACATAATTTTTTTCCTTTGATAGTTAGTGATCTTTGACGCAAAAATGAAAGTACAGATAAAAAAATCTAATTTAAAGGAGAGGAACCTTTAAATATTAATATAAAGGGCTCAAATCTTTACCATATTTTCTTTTTGTTGAAAATAATAAATGTATTAGGCATTTTTTAAAAGGTTCTTATAAAAAATATAAAATATATATATAAAGTATTGTAAGATCATTTTGAGTATTAAAAGATAGTAGTACTCCGTTTGGGGGTTAGTATTTTAAAAGATAGGATTGTCTTCTCATATTATTTACTACAGGAAAGTATAGGTTTTTCCCTGTAACTTTTTACCTTTTACCAAATAGCCTTTGAAAAACACTCGGTATACATAAGCATCTGACGTTTAAATTGGTTTATAGGTTACCGAAGTGCCAAATACGCCACCATCTTTAAGCCACTACCAACAACTTCAAGAAATATCGTTGCAAACCAATGTAGAGAAAGCAATGCAAATGCAGGACAGCCATCAATATAATAACATAATAATACAAAGTTCTGATACCTACGTTCAGCAACACAGTTACCCAATAATATCAAAAATAACTACCAAACCTAGCCATAGTATATCTAGGAGTAAACATAGTCTTAGTCAAAGTATGCCATCTAGTTCCTACGGTAAACAAATGGAAAATAATCCAGTTTACGCATCATATAGTCCACAAGAACATGTTATTATCAATGACAGAATACAAGGTTAGTGAGTATAATTAACCTTTCTTACATTGTACATGGTGTTCCATTTTGGTTAAAACTGCATGGTATTTTAAGTAATATAAAGATAGATCCTTGTGATGTTTGCGAAACTAAGCTACTTTTTTGTAAAATAAAATAAGTCAACGAAAGCTGTCATACCCCTCTTAGTTTCTGAGCTACAGTACAATATTGAAAATATTGCATTTTTAGGTATACTCTTTGTAAAGTAAATTGAGACAACACTAAAATTGGGGTTTTATCAATTTACCACGTCACACATTAAAATAAATAGCCTATATCATAGTTGATTAGTCCCCGTAGAGAGTCCACGTTGATTTGATAAGTTTGTCAGTGAAATGGTAGGCGGGGTTTATATCCTACTGGTCTACTTCAAATTTAAACGAACGTGATTGGATAGATATTTTTAAGAGAGATAAGAGCTATTTTACTTTCTTCGGAATTCTTGCACCTGCAACTAAAAGACAGTGTCGTCTCATATTCATTTTTAATATTTATGAATTTATTATTTAGGGTCCTAATTTAGATTTTTATAAATGTTTTTATTGTGTAAGGTGAAATAGTTTTTTTGTATTTATTATTAGAAATATGTTTTTAATTTGCCAATAAATTGGCATTTTGGCGGCCTTTTTATTTGTGATAAAAAAACTGTAGATTTAGATAAGAATTTCTAGTTTTTATTGTGCACTTATTAAATACTAAAAACCCAAAATACCGTGTAATAATAATATGTACCTTGTCTATATAAGGTGACCACGAACGGGTGTATGCTGAAATTAAGGCTCTTCTAGACTCTATAACTCACGAAAAATTGTTTTGGTTAGATTATATCAAGTTGGGTGCATCATGGGCGTATGTTAACGGGAATGGTAAAGAGGTTAAAATAATATATATATATATATATATATATATATATATATATATATATATATATATATATATATATATATATATATATATATATATATATATATATATATATATATATATATATATATTAAAAGAACATTCTTTTATTTAATCTTTGTGTTACCGCACTTGACTTATGCCTAAGTACCAGAGTATCGTGGGTGTAGAGTTATTATAGGTTTAACCCATCTTTTGCCCTGTTCCGTCAACGTTGTCCAAGCACTGAAACATGCAGTTTTTGCAGAATCTTTTAGACAACGCGCCATGTACCGCCATAAATCTTATTTCCAAAGAACTACTACTCAAAAACGCCTCCCCAGCTAAGAATCTAACACTCAGGCCCTTTGGGTTACAGATTAAATACTCTGTTCACTGAGCTACTGGGAAGATATATTCAAATTAAACTCTAAAATTCCCAAATAATGTGTTAATAAAAATCTGATAATTCAGTCAAAATAGATTATTTTTCATCTTACTTCTCGCCTTCCATTTATATTGATGTAATGATTTTTTTTACATAAAATTCATTTCGATAAGGATTATTTGGTTATTAATTTGGTCTTAAATTAAAGAAAATGCCCTTCTTTTAAAATTTAAAAAAAAGTATTTATGATAATTTATTAATGTACAATTCTGTTTATCTTACTTGTGGCTTTTTATACTGATGAAATATATTTTGTAGAACAATGTTATTACATTTATTACAAAATAAACCAATAAATAATAACCAAATAAATTTATGGAATTAAAATATCATAAATATAAATAGAATACCAGAAGTAAGATAAAATATAGTCTTTGGCGACTGAATTATGATTTTTTTCAATTTTTAAATGCAATATTTTAATTTTTGGAGTTAAGATTCTACATGACTTTACCTTTTAAATGATACCCGAGAAATTTTTCTACGATCTGTAATTCAAAAGTTATTTAATTTCCGGACGATTTTCTACTGCATCGTATATCCGGCACTAAAAATAAAACAACACAATAACCAAATTAAACCAAATTTACTGTAATAATTGGTTGGGCGAATATTTCTATTAAATTGTGAAAACCATAAGCGTTTTTAACGAAACGAAGCCAAAATTGATAAAATAATGATTAAAAACATAATAACCATATTGGTACAGGTGAACGCACTCATTATCTTTTTTGAACATAGCCAAATCTCAAATAATTATGTTTATAGGTAATTATTAGCTGTCTTTCCTCGATATTACTGGTCACCCGGTAAATAATAAAAAAATAATAATTTATTTTATTTAATGTTACATCTTATTTAACATTTTTATTCCAGGTTATTATTAATTTTTAATTTACCATAATTGCTCTATTAAACTTTTATTCCTCCGCCCATGCTTAACAAAGAGGCCGCCTTGGAAGTGTTTGAAATTCGGTTTTTTGCTGTCTCAATTGTGATTGTAAAGACTTTACCTACCTAGCATTTCTTACATTTGTATTTCTAGCGTAGCTGTCACCAAGTTACCTTAACTTTTACAACATTAAAACATAATTATTTAAATAAATAATTAATAAATTATTATTATATTGTATATTTATTTGTCAAAAAATAATGTGTTTTTGACAAGCTTTT
Organism: Listronotus bonariensis; assembly: GCA_014170235.1. Lineage (NCBI taxonomy): Eukaryota > Metazoa > Arthropoda > Insecta > Coleoptera > Curculionidae > Listronotus > Listronotus bonariensis. Next base: position 25,226 of record JACEGR010005776.1, read on the forward strand.
TAATAAAATACCACTATGGGTCTATTCTAATAAACAACCAAAATTCCCAATTTTTATAATTTACACCCAAAATTCCAATCAGTTAACAGTTGCCTTGATTACTGTAGTGGTGCCTACATTAAGACGTTTAAAATTAGATTTTGGTAATAAACTTATTAATTTTTTATACATAAATATAGGTACAGAAGCAATTTCTCGAGGAAAATTATTAATTGCTAAATAGCAATTATTAAATATATTTTTAAATTTATTGTTAGCAATAATACAGTGTGTCTACTTAAGTTCACACGATATATATATATATATATATATATATAACTTATCTATTAATAAGTTTACGAAAAAAGTACCAGTATTTTTGACAATATCGAAAAGTTTTATAAAGAAAAGATGCTTAGGATTAAAAATAATTTTCAAATATGCAGTTAGAAAATGTATTGCATGGTGTGAAGAAGTTAAAAACCATAATTTTACCGAGAAAAATGTGTTTCATTGGTAGAAAATGTCGTTAACCATGGGTATAACATGTTTTTCGAATTAAAAACAGAATATCGTTAGCCTATGATTTGCAATATTAAATGTTTAATTGTCACTGAAAAGTTATAATTTTATGACTAGATATATGAGGTTTTCATTACGTTAGTTCATTATCAAGTAAGTGGATGAATATTTAGAAAAATGCTAACTATGCCACAAGTTATATAAGAATTCGTTTTTACCTTTTTGGTAAGTTGTCAGTTAACTGAGATACAAGGGGTACCTGAAAATGTAATATTTTCAAAATCGCCCCGTGGCTGAGAAACTAAAGCGGCCTACTCACATACATATTTGTACGGCGGATTTGTCTGGCAAGCATGTCCGGCGGACAAATCCGCATATGTGTAGTCGCATGCTCGCCGAATATGTCCTGCTCGGCGTCTAAAGTGGCTACTCACACACGTATTTGTAAGGCGGATTTGTCTGACAAGCATGTCCAGCAGACACATCCGCATATGTGTAGATGTATGCTCGCCGGATATGTCCTGCTCGACGTCTGTCGTCCAAGACGACGATCATCCACATACGTTAATTTCACCACATTCCCGGGCCACAGATTACGTCAACCAGATGCGAAGCTCTTAACAAATTTCCTATACCTAGTTTTCGGATTCCGGGCGACTAATAAACGCCAGTGCGAAGGTCAGAGCGTCTTTGCAGGGAACGGATTTTTCACCACTTACACCATTGTATTACGGGGAGATAAGGAAGACTGCTATTTGCACCATAGGTTTAAAAACAAAAAAATATGATTGTGTGGTTACCTCTCGTAAATTATTTAGGTAATTTAGTGGTTTACTTGGAAAGTACATTGAGTAAATAAAAAATAATATTGAAAACAGCTTTTTTATTACACAAAAAGTACAAAGCATTATTTGGTATATTAAAAGTCTTCCCAAGATATCGAGGTCAAGTAAATTTTGGGTAAAAGGGTGTTACTTAAACTACTTTTTAGCATAAAAATAATTTCTGGCACGTGACCTGGTATGAAGGGGGCTCTAGCAACGGTTTTTCAAACGGAAAGGGGGTTATGTAGCACCTCGTTTTAAAGGTCCTTTGATTCTCTACTTAACGATACTTCGTTTTTGAAAATCGGTCTAGCAGTCGCAGACTTAAAACCGTTTGAAATTTGACTTAAATAGTGTAAAAACAATGTGGTATTATTGGCATTGGCTTGGAAGTCTGGAACGGCTGGGCCGATTTTAAAACACAAAGTGGCGTTAAGTAGAGAATGAAAGGTCCTTTAAAACGAGGTGCTACGTGATCTTGTCTTATTCAAATGTTATGAAAGAGAGAACTTTTAAAAACCGCACTGTATATACATACATATTGGAGCTAAACTACACTTGTAACTCTAAAACAAATGGGCCAATTTTTAAAAATAAACGGCGATGAATAGACAATCAAAAGACCTTTAAAACGAGATGCTACCTGACCCTTATTTACATTTGAAAAAATAAAGTTGCATGTGCCCCCTTGACACTAGACCACGTGACCCGAATCATTTTTATGCTAAAAAGTAGTTTAAGTGACACCCTTTGACCCAAATTTTACCCGATCTCGATATCTTGTCCCATTCAAAAGTTAGAGGGTGGGGGAGGACTTTTAATATCCTCACTGTATATACATTTACATATATAGGTACTACATTTATTTAACTAGGAGCTTTTGTAAACATAAACAGTCAGTACTTTAAAAAACATTGAAAAAAAAACACAATCGTAAAGTCACTATTATAAAACTTTTGCCCACTGACTACTACACCAAATCCGGTAACACACGCCGGTACACAGAAACACCCGCTTTTTGAAGGTTTGTCGATAGACTATCCCAGTTGTCTAAGAACACTTGACCATTTTGAAATTCGAGTCACCTGTATTGCCCGGGCAATAAAATTGAAATAATTGCATTGCGTCTGAATGGCTCTTGATAAAGCCGTCGGGCCCCGAAAGGGTTGAGGGTATTTAGAATGTGAGAATAAAATTTTACATAAGAATAGGATTATTTATTTACAATGCCTTTGTTTATTTTTAAAATTCGAACATACATTTTTATTTCTCTTTAAATAAGTTTTACTTACAGGAGCGCAATTAGAGAGGTAAGAGGGGGATAGCGGAAGGCGGGGAGCCCGGTGTTATGAATATAGGTACGTATTATGGGACCCCAAGAGACACAACCAGATAAGCAAGAAGCATAAAAGTCTAATACTTCATAATTTTAAATTTTAGCCTAAAATTTTTTAGCAGTGTATTAATGCGACTTCTTATTGGAAGTATTCTTCTAGAAGTAATTAAACTAATAGATCAAATTGTTACGAAAAATAAAATAAGTGTAAAGGCCGGTTATTTTTGTTACCATCATTGGTACTTTAGGTTTTTAAAGATACAGTAACCAGAACTAACTCTACAATAAAATATACAAATTGCTTGGTGTCGTCTTGAGACATAAAAAGTTCTTCTTGGGTGTCACCGTTTTTTATAATGATCATTCCGCATAAAATACCTTGGAAGTCCTAACCGATTAGCTTTTTTTTAGGTAAATTAAAATCAAAATAATCTACCAAAAATAACATTAATGTCGTTGGACATAATTAATTCCAATACGTTTTTACCTGCAAAAAGATTTATTGCTGTAAGTAAAAGGCGTTGCTAAGCAATATAATGTGTTCGGGCTGGATTTCTCTGCCGGACAAATCCGCCGTGCAAATACGTATGTGAGTAATCTCCTTAAGAGAGGTATGACTGCTTTGCTTATGCTTAAAAATAGGACATCCTATATATAATAAATTAATCATATTAAAAATAACTAATACTTTTGAATCCCTTGCCATGAATAGAATATTACTGACCGTATTTGTTATGTTTTTAGTGCCAATATCTAAAAGCGGCCAATCATTACCACATCGAACACAAGTCCCAGAAATGTCCCCAAACGAACAATTCAGACCACCAGTATCCCCATCCTCCAGCCAGGGTTACAAGTTTGCAACTCCCGGTCGACCTAACATAAAGTTTACATCACAGAACATGCAGGTACAGAAGCAGTCGGAAATGATGCAACCTTCTATGCACGCCTCACAACCTCCTCCTTATCGTCATTCTTTTGGTTCGCTTGTAAGTTTTGGCTTGTAGTGTAGTAAATAATGTTTTAGTCTATCTAGTGGTTGGTAATGCTAGGATTGCTATAGCTTAGTAGTAAAATATTAGATATGTTTGTGTGTAGTATTAAAAAAACTATCTAGTTTTTTTATAGAGCATCTTTTTCTTGGAAAAATAATTTTAACACCATTAAATATTTTTTACAACATAGGTTTAAGAGCTTCTGGTCCAAATTATTTTTTGATAGTCAAATCATAAAATAAATTAAGGAAATTTGAAAATTTTAAGGCTCGTCCCAGGGATTAATTCACGTCTGGCAGCCTCGTTAAGAACTTGTTTTATGATTAGGCTATCATAAAATAATTTCGACCGGAAGCCTTTGAACTGAACCTATGTTGTAAAAATGTTTAAGGGTTGCAACCATCTCTGAGTAAGTGTAACATTTAATATTGATGTTTTGTATAATCTTAATTAAAATAATTATTTTATAATAAAGAATGTATTCGTTTTAAAGTAATCCTTTAATTTTCTTAAAATATTTATTCCGGAGAAAAGCCAAATAATGTTTTGCTTTAGTTTTTTTTCTCTATAAGTAAAACTTCTTTTAGGTTATTAGCATTTAATTTTAAAGGTGTTAGTAGTATAGACTTAATGGTTTTTGTTTTTCTAAAAATTTGTCTTGTTTTAGCAAATAGCACTTAATTTATATTACCAGTTTTATTTACTCCATTTTAGTAAAATTATTGTAATCATAGAAATATCGCAACTAGAAAATTTTTGAATCTTTGTAGATTACGAAAATCATGATTTTTTTTTCATATACATCTTAGTTAATCTCTAGGTGATTGTGTAAACTGTTAACATACAAAACACTAGCCTTTTTTAAAATAAATATATTTTTTGTTATATTAGCAAAAAGAGGATAAAATGGAACATAGAGGTCGAGGTGCACCAAGGGGTAGAGGAAGATCAAGGTCAAACACCAGGGAACCAATTAAGAGACCACCACTGATATCGGCCGTCAGCGATCCTGCCCTCCTAACTCCACAAACAAATGTACTATTGACCCAGCTGTTAACAACTAGTAGGTTTAATAAGATAGTGATCTTAATAGAGGTTAAATCACATTTGGTGGTAATTTCATAATGTTCAAAAGTTGATTTTTATACATATAGACCTACCTATCCATGGTAGTAAAACAATTACATACGGTCTTTTAATTCTGGAAATTATATGACAACAGATCTATTTGGTAGTTTATGTAACTCCTAGTTTGCAGGAAAAAATCACTTATGTGAATCATTTTTGTGATTCAAAAATAAAGTGAATTATTAAAAATAATGGTAGACTTTCGGATGAGGTTAAGGTAAACGTTGTTCAACGTTAAGAGGATACCGTAGCACGTTAAATTAGCTAAAACGCGATTCGCTGCCATTTTTAAATATTTCTTTTGAGAAAAAGTTGTACATAGAAAAGTTTCTTAAAATGATCCAAAGATTATCGGAAAGTTAATTGATTTTTGGTAATGGTAATAATTAACACCTTAAATTTCCCAAAATTACAAAACCGTAAAAATAACCAACTTTCCGATAATCTTTGGATCATTTTAAGAAACTTTTCAATATACAACTTTTTTCTCAAACAAATATTTAAAAAACGGCAGGGAATCGCGTTTTAGCTCATTTAACGTGCTACAGCATCCCTTTAATCAATTATTTTTCTTTTTCGAACTTAATCAAAAGGTAAAATAAGACTGTCTAGATTATAACCAAAAGTATAAATAAGATAAACTTGGTGACCTTTTTAGGTTCTCCCTTAAATGAAGCTGTTCAGGCTTTCAACCAAAACCAAAATATGGGATCTTCTCATGACATGTCGACACAACTGAGAGTAAAAGAAGAAACGAATTCAGTCCCTATATTGCCTCAACCGCCTCCTAACACTTTAATAACGTTACCTTCTCAAATTACTGTGTCGACTGTCAATGGTGATTCGGTAAGTTTTACATTAATATTAATAATTTACTTAAAAACTTTATATTATTAACCTTAAGTATAAATCCTATTCCTTTTTTTAACTCTTTATAGTACTGATTACAAGCAATGACTAACCTCAATTGAATGTTTATTCTCAGTTTTATTTTTTAATAAATATTTCTAATGTTTTTTTTAATATAAATCTTGGGTCATTTGAGTTCTTCACAACAAAACAAATCATTAAATATCATAAGTCATTAAATCCAGTAAACAAAAAATGGTAATTGTTTTAAAATTATTATTTTTATTTAAAACGTTAAGTACATGACATAAAAAGGGTTTTATTTTTTATATGTTCAAAAGAAATGGTATCGCGGAATTGAATAGTAATCTGTAGCCTGTAGACAGAGTTCAAAGTTGTGTCGGCACTATTCTTAACTTTTTTACTGTAAGGCTTGATATACCTTTTTAACTGTAATTCTATGTAGAATCCAGAAGTGAAATAAAAATTGTAGCATCATATTAAAAAATAGTATGTTTTGCTGCATATTACGTGATCCAGATGTTTAATATATAATTTTTTGGTTTAGTTTTTGTAGATTGCATTGTTGTAAAATAAAGTATCAGCTATTGCGACTTGTTTAAATCAGCAAAATAAATTTCAACAAATATACCAAGTTTAATGGCCGTTTAATGTGACTTGCTATTTATTTTTTATACTACTTCTAAAAAAATATAAAGACCTAGAGACTTATAGATATAATAAGTTAATTTTAATAAGAACTTTTAATTTTCATGGGCGAAAAAAGGCCGATCTTTACCCACCTCCTTTTTTATATTGTGATAACAGTATCGGCAAGTGGTAGACTTTGCCATCCTGTGTTTTTATACTGATTTGTCTACTTTTACCGAAAAGGGGAATATATATACACATGTCTACTTAAGTTCGCATCATATGAAAAACTTTTTATTATTAATTTTACATAGAAAAAGTGATTCTTCATATAAAGTTCTGCATGATTTAAAACATATAAATGCAATCATCATATATTATAGTTATATATAAAGAAATATGATTTTTTTCAAGAGGGAAGTACTTTTGTTTTCATAATATCGAAAATGGTTTTAAAAGAAGATGTTAATGATTAAAAATAACATTCTCAAATATGCAACTTGTTAAAAAAAAAAACTTTTTTTTGGGGAATAACGAACGTTTCTGTGAATTTTCGCTATTTTGATAGTTTGATAGTAGCTTTCTTTATATATTACATTTAAAAATAAGTATGCACTAATGTAAAAATTTAAATTTTCACCGTTGACGCATAAATAATTTAAAGAAAAGTTTTTTTTTGAAATTATAAGTTTGCATATTTGAATGTAAATTTAAATCCTAAACACCATTTCTTAATAAAGAATTCAATATTATGAAAAATAGAGGTACTGTCCTCTTAAGCAAAAATCAAAGTTTTTGACATACCTCATATACAACTGCAAAAAGTTAATATCTGATAATTACGTTTCTAGTTTTAGAGCATGCAGAACTTTTTATAAAGAACAGCGTTTTACCTAAAATTAATAATAAAAAGTTTTCCATATAATGCGAACTGAGGTAGACATGCTGTATATTAAAAAACATACAACATAAACTCATTCATATTTTGTTTCTAAATTCCAGTTTCTTTTTTGCAGTCTTATTTGGCATATAGCAATTCGAACAGTCCTCTTGACTCTCCATCTCAAATCCTTCACTCCCCACTTCTTCTCAGGGATCAATAGGATCCCCAGGGCGAGAAGGTACTGGCAGAGATAGACGGGTTGGACACATACACGCCGAACAGAAAAGAAGGTGCAATATAAAGAATGGATTTGATATGATCCATTCACTCATACCTCATCTGAACCAGAATCCTAACGCTAAGGTAGTGGTTGCTTTTTTATACAGGGTATCCGCTGATTAATGGCACACAGAAAAACCACAGATTACTTATGTCAAAATATTAAGATTTAAGCACACATACATACCTCTATCCCAAAGTTGATAATAATATACCTAACCTTAATTTACCTTAATATGTGTAATCTTATTTAGAGGCGTCTCTAGGAGACAATTTTTTGTAATGTTTTTTGGTACTTTATAAACGCCTTTTTAATAAAGATGTAGGGTGTCAAAGTAAAAAAAATCAATTTATTGCAATAATTTTTGATACGTTTTGAATATTTTAATAAATCTCGTTATCTAGGGGTTTTTGACATGAGCTGATATTAATTTTTATGCAGAAGCTAGAGGGGCTGACTACACTATTTATATTTCTCCAAAACATCCTAACTTTTTGTGCTACACTGTATGTACCATCTAAGAAAACCAGTAAACTCCCACATGCTTTCTACACAAAAAGGTATTTATTTATTTATTTATTACAATTACAATATCAATAATTAATTACAATATAAATTTAGAAGAAAAACTATAAGTAATAATGTGCACAATGGACATAGGTCTGTGTGTGCACATTAGGCATCAGCATAAGCTATACATAATCTTTAACATTTTATTAAAATAACAATATATATTATAAGGTGGTATGACTACGATGACTATAACTGTTCTGTCAATACACTATAAAAATTCAATAATTTGTTTGATTCTTTGCATGTTACTTTTTATCCACAAATCCAATTTTTTTAAATATTTTTAAATTTTTTATTTTTAAACTGTACCGGCAGTATATTAAGTATTTTAGGCGCCACATAAGTAATGGATCTTTGTGTAGCATCAAATCGTGTATTAGGTAATGTTAAATGTCGACCTACATTTGCTCTTGTCATAATACTATGATTGATGAAGCTGTTAAATATGTTTCTTGTAAGAGAAAATCTTAAAACATTTTTAATGTACAACTGATCAATTGTAAAAACTCCAGTATGTTCATATAATAATTCAGAGGAATATCGTAACGTATACCTTGTAAGAATGGCTCTAAGCAACCGTTTTCAACATATTTTAATTTAAGTGGTTTAGTGCAACCATAAATACCTTTAAAAACAGCTTATTAATCATAACTGTCATAACTACAACTGCCTCATGATAAAACGAATGATTTTATGTATTCTTCCATAAACTTTTGTTGCACTAAACTACTTAAATTCAAATATCTTAAAAACGGTTGCTTGAAGCTATTCTTAAGTATACCTTTTTTGTGTAGAAATCATTTGGGAGTTTGCTGGTTTACTTAGATGGTACTTTGTACCATGTGTAGTGTAGTACAAAAAATTAGGATGTTTTGAAAAAAATTAATATTGCAGCTAGCCCCTCTAGTTTACATATAAAAGTTAATACCAGATCAGCATAGGTCATGTCAAAAAACCCCCAGATACAAAGTTTCACTAAAATATTCAAAAATTATCGACAAAAATTAAATATTTTTTCACTTCGACACCCTGTATCTTCCTTATTATTAACTTTTGGATATAGGTATGTTTGGTTAAATCCTAATATTTTGACATAAGGTATTTATGTTTTTTCTGTGTACCAATAATTAGCGGACTCTCTGTATATGTATAGTGTAACTTTAATTACAGTGGACCCGGGGTTATCCGAACCCTGTCTAATCTGACACGCGTACTTACGTTGATTATACCTAAATATTTTGACAAATATTCAATAATACATAGTAAAACATTATGATTCGCCGTTAAAATAGATTCTTTGATTTTTAATTTGTCAGATTACAAGGCATTTTTATAAAAAGGCGGACTATAGAGGATTTTCTGCATTACTTTATAATCCGACAAACTGCATAGTCCGACATTGCCCTGGAAATTGTTTGTCGGATTACCGGACTTTTTATTTATAAAAAAAAATGTTAATGGTAACTGAAACTATACAAAAAAATAGACTGATAAGGTCATAACGATATTTTTTAAAGCACTTTATTCATGTAAGGCTTTTAATTTTCCGAACCTTATTCTCTGTAGCCAAAATATTATTATAATATTTAAATTATCTTAAACAAAGTAGGTTTTATTGCTTTTCGCCTTTTTAAATTATTATTTTCCTGATAATGCTTGAGATAAAAGTTATAAAACACAAAAAAAAAATAGAAATTAACAAGTTTAGTTCTAGGCGAATAAAAAGACCACATTTTTCATATTAGTTGTGACATTTTAAATATCGGTTTAATGATAACATAATAGACATGGTATTTCATTAAACAAAAATACATACTTTTGTCCTACCCTCTATATTATAAATAATACCATGATTAAAAAATAGTTAAAAGAGCTTTAAGAAAATACCAGTTTAATTATATCTTAAACTTTATTAGTTTCGGAAACATGGCCATCCAATTCAGTAAGCAATCGTAGGCCAAATTAAAATAAAAGTAAAGATACGAATTTTATCAAAAATAAAATTAAATAATAAAAGAAGTTTGGTACCTTACAACTACAAGTAAGGAGTAATATTGCAGAAAAAAAATCTTAATTGGCACTTTTTAAATTTTTGATTTTTATCAACATTTTTAGCTAAGTAAAGCAGCTATGCTCCAAAAAGGCGCAGACTACATTAGGCAGCTTCGCTCAGAAAGAAACGAGCTCAGAGAAGAAATGGATTCTCTAAGGCAACAAATCGAAAGTCTGAACACTTCAATAAGGTATTAAACTTTCACATCTTTGTTTATCGTTTTTTAGCAATATACACCCTTCACAATAGAGTTATACGAACCGGGAGTATGTTGGCAATACCGCGACACTTAACAGCTTTGTTTCGGAGAGGCTTTACCTATCGGGCTGCGAATCTTTTTAATAAACTACCGAACGATATTAAATCATTGAGTGTTGAAGCTTTTAGAAGGAGATACCGAGCGTCACTGCTTCGAGAGCAGTAGATTTAGGCATTGGCATATGTATTTTTTGATAGGCTGAATGTGTGTGTGAGTAAATTAAGTAGTTATTATATGTAGTTTTAGCATTAGGATTTTTTTTAATTGGTATTTTTTTAGGTTTTTATGAAAACATTTATATTTACATATATTTATTTTTTATTTTTGCATAAACTCCAGCCTGTTAGGGTTATATGGCAGAGTAGTCATTTGTTTATTGGCTAAATATCGCCCTAATATGGTTGGCTGTGATGAGGTTAATTTTATATAATAATTTTGTATGCTTTTTAACTATTTGTACTGATTGTAACCTTGTCACCCAATAAAAGACGTTTATTATTATTATTATTATTATTATATTTTGCAGCAACTGTCAGTCAATGCTACCTGCTACTGGTGCGCCAGTATCTAGACGAAGAGATAGCAGAATGCAGGAGATGTTTGACGAGTATGTTACTAACCGAACCATGGAAAACTGGAAGTTTTGGATTGTATCCTTTTTATAAACCTAAGCTACATTTATGATCATTTTTGTTTTTTGGTTGTAAAAACTACATATACTTATTCCATAATGTTCCAATAAGTTGGTCATTGTTGTAGCAACAAAATAAAAATGTTTCTGTATGATTCGTGCTTCCATTTTAAGTCGGTAAGATCAAAGGAAAACTTGAAACAAGTTGGAACAAATTTAGTTGTTGCTGCGGTGGAGACATTCAATTCTCAAAGTTTTACGAAATGCAGACTCCCACGACAATGTCAAACAGTAACCAACGATAAACAAAACTAAAACTGTTCCTGGTGTCATTTGCTTTAGTGTAGACAAAAAATTAAAAACATTTGTTCCGCAATTTTGGAACACAAAGCAACATTTAGTAACAAAAATGTTCCTCATTGTGCTTTGCGTACCTTGAGATTATTACTGTTTTTTTATTAATCAGTGATTAATGACAAACTGAAAACTACCATTTTAATATCTACGTTTATAATATTTTTTATGCATATACAATTTTTTATTGACCGCAGTATGGAAATGAAATTTTAAGTTTGTTTTATGATATTAGATTTTGATTGTTCCTTAACTCATTGTGTAGTTCAGCCTCATGTGTCGGCCATTATTGAATTCATTCAGTAATTTTGTTTCATCTGCTAGTTTAGATGACCTCTATTCTTCTACTTTGCTTTGGGTGGAACAACATTGTACGCTCGTTGATCTCAGGCGAAGTAAGTAAACTATTGAAACCGCTACAATTGTTTATGAGTTTCTTTTAAATAGGATGAAAAAACCTGAAGCTAGGACGAATTTTCACAAATGCTTTTAAAGCAAATTAAAATTTTATACAGGGTGCCCAACTTTATTTAAAGATGAAATATTTACAAACACATGATAAACAGTTTAGAACCAAAGTCATTAAAGCACAGTTTTTGGTATAATATAAATAATACTGTTTATTTAATGAACTTATGCTGCTACGTATTTTGATTTACTGGCATTTTTAAAACGTAATATGTAAAATTAAAAACAATTGTATTAAACTAATAAAACTTAGATTTTCATTGTAACCGCAGAAAAAGTGTTGTTTTTTAAATAAACAAGTTTTTATATTTAAACGTTATCTTTAATTATAAACATCTTTTCTTTACAATAATTGTTCATACTAACAAAAATACAGCCTTCACTCCTGAGCAAAAATCAGTTTTTTGAAGATAACTAATACAATTTGATATCTGATGGTTGCCTTTTAGGTTTTGGACCATGCAGAACTTTTTATAAAAATAACTTTTTCGTAAAGTAACAGTAAAAAATCAAAAATTTTACGTATATCGCCAATGTATTGTTGTTTTTTTATCTTTGGACAATCCACGAAGGCTGAAAGCCTAAATATTAACGTACCGTGGGTGTCTTAAGCAAGGTAAGAAGAAGTTTGTTAACACGGGACTTAAAGACTTGAAGATTTGAGGGGGAAGGAAAGACCTCCGCTGGCAGTAGGTTCCACAGTCTAGAAACTCTAGGGATAAAAGAACGAACGAAATGGGAAGTTCGGGGCCTGTGCAATTGGACTGTATAGGGATGCATACGTGCGGCACCACGAGTTTCTCTGTTGGGAGCTGCAAGAGGAGGCCTTAATAGGAAAAGCGCGTAACCCACTTTTATACAAAAATGGGATTTTTACCCCATCTGTTAAAGAGTAGCTTAAGCTAACTATAATCAAATTTCTATAGGTGCCTTATGTATCTAACACTTAAAAATACCTGAAGGCAATATGCCTAATGGATATAATTTGTGGTAGAATGCCTATCTGCAATAAAATTATTAAAAAACAATAAATTAATTAATTTTACAATTAAATAATACAGTAGTACTTCAAAATTTCCTACATATCACATATCATCTTTCAGTAAAAATATAATAATTTGTAGTAAGCATTCAGTTTTTACGTTCTCTTGTAAAATTACCTAAAACGGAGTTAAGCGGTTTTCTTACTAAGGCGACATTATGTAGACTTACTGTATCAGAACTCTATTTTTTGTTTTAGTTTGTAATTTTAGTATGGTAAAAAGTTGAGAAGTTTATTCTCTTCTAAAATGTTTATTTTATGTTTCAGTTGTTTTAAATTCATTACGGTACCTGTGCACAAAGACCGAAATTTTGTCGGAACCAGAGAAGTTACCTGACGAAGCTAGGCAGTTAGTTTTAAATAAGGACAAAAAATAACGTTTGTGTTAGTTTATAAACACAAAATATATTTTGCTCATTTAGATTTTGTTAAGACTAAACCGAGGCCGATCAATAAGTACAATTACAAATCAATGCACTTTTTACTGCTTCTATGCCTTACTTTTGCTATTAGTTTATAAAAGTGGATAATATAAAAAAAAGCGTGTTTTAAACTAATAATTTTAATAGGTGTTTATTTTTTTAAGTGGCTGGGGATCTTTTAAAAAAGATGGTTGAGGTGGGCGATCTTTATCAGAGTTTAAACAAAGCATAGTTTTATTTTAGTGGTACCGTTTTTAAAAGTGTTTGCTGGTTAATATCCAGACCGGGTTTATTTATTCCTTGAGACAAATAGGTATTGGCGATCATAAACTATACAATATATTGTACACAGGTTTTAACTTGCATAATTATGTAAACTTATTTTGGCTCTCCGCACATGGGTCGGTGAAACAGCGACGAAGACGTGATTTTTACAGGTCTCGATTGAACGTGGGCATATTCGTGTGTCCGAACTCAGCAATCCGCGTCCTCGAATAAACAAATTCTGTACAGAACCGTTTTGTATTTTGTTTACATTGTGTGATTCATATGATTGTGTCTGGTTTTTACACGGCAAAAATTAGTGTTACGTCAAGAAATTTTGGGACCTAAGATGGATTTGTTTAATTTGTAGAGGAGGTTAAAAAACGTCCTGTACTTTATAAATATACTTTAAAAGAATATTTGCGAAAATATTACACAGAAAGAGCTTGGAATGAAATAGCAAAAGAAGTGAACCTCTCAGGTAAATAAATGTTTTATTTTTTGTGTAAAATAATGTTCAGTAGGATTCAGGCTTTTGCGTACTTGTCTTTATTATGGCACTCTTTAACTCGGTGGGATAATCCAAAGGGGTAGTTTTTGCCCCGTCACGGTCGGGTTCGGGAAACATTAGCGCTCTCCGATTGACATGTGATTTTATTAGCTGAGATTATAGTAAAATTGACCATTAAACGTATCCTCGTCTCTGTACGTTTGTCGGCACCTCAAACACGTATATATGCGTACATACTGTCGAAAGCTCGTCGAATCTCGGTCTCGCCGCTGATTTTCCGACCCATGTGCAGAGTGCCTTACTGTCATAAAACACAAATGCGCATCTTAAAGAAAAGCCTTAAATACCCAGCAAACATTTTCTGAAATGCCTTTATCTACGTTTAAACCCCAATCTATTTCAAAAGGTTACAATATGTAGACCAAACAACTTGTACATTTTTTAAATAATTACTTTGCAAGCTAGAAGTCTATTTTAACTTAGCTTTGGTTAACATTTAGCTTTGATAAACGTTCAGTCACTCCAGAAGGTTTATAGGCAAGTAAAGCAATAAGAGGGACCTCTTCACCATGTTTACATCCCAGGCATTGTTTGTCTATTTCTACCTGTTAGTGTTTGACACGCGTTAGACCGTCTCTTTTCTGCGCATTGCTTATAAACCTTTTGAATTGGCTGAACCTACATAGTAAAATATAACCTATTGATTCGGATTTTGGCAGAATTTGATAATACACTGTATGGATCTGTGTATATATAAGTAGTCTTCCACTGTACAAAGTTTAGTATCAAAAATATTTTAAAAAATTGGTAAAGCTTGTATCTTGTAATATGAGAGAGTGGTTTATTATTTATATGTTTGATAATTATAAAAAATAGTTATTTTACGTAGGAATTTTGAAAAGCATGATATGTTATGCAAAAGTTTTGGAATTAGATTTTTCTCGTGATTGTATACGGGTTTTAGAAGAAAGATATGTATGAATTTGATATAAATCTAATTAAACATATTTTGAAATGTTTTTAACGGCTTAAAGGAATGGTTTTAAACCTAATAGATTAGGAGCAAATTTCTCCTGCGTTCTTACTATTAAACTACTTTATTTTTAAATTTTTAATATATATATTTATAATTTTTATTTAAAAAAAAAGCATGGATTTTTATTCAGTAAGTTTTGAAAAAAATTTCTTTTCATATACATAAGTGTAACAGTTTGCTTAAGTCTTAGAAGTACCAGACGATGGAAAATAAACAAAAATGTTACAAGGCAGCTAAACGTAAAAACAAAAATGATGTCACATTATTTAATTATAAAATTTCTGATTTAAACATAACTATGTGCAAAACCTTGCATACATTGTATGCCAGCGTATGCACAATGTGTAAAATGTAACGTTTAAAGTGACTTCGCCTTAACTTTTAGACAAAAAATTGGTTTTTGTTAAATAATAAAAATTAAATTGGTATTATTGCTTATGCTCCGCCTACTATGTGAGTAAAGTAACTTCTTCCGAGTATATACTACAAGTATATATATGAATATATTGTCAGCAAATTTAAATAGACATTTCCAGAGTCTGGCTCAGAGCCAGACTTAAACAAAAACTTGCATGTGCACATCTAGATGCCGCATTTGTGTCCGTAGTGGCACTACCGGGTTGTCTAAAAAAGTGCTGCATATTTCGCTGCTTATACAACGTTGACGGCACTAAAGGATTACATAAGTCCACCATTTGAAAACCCGGCACACATAATACAAACTACTTAGGTTTCATCTAACCCTTCGTAAGCTGTCAAAAAAAAACAAACTCAACCTACGATTGGACTGAATTTTTATGGAGACCTGTAAAAACAATACCGCAAACTAGTAGTTACACTGTGTAGAAAATTAACAGCTAATAAATTATATTATTTTTGATACTATTGTAAATAAACCACTTTATCTCAAATTTTTTCAGACATGAATTGTTATTATTTTTAACAAGCCTTATTTAAGCCATTAAAATGTATGTATTGCTTCTTCATTTAAACATTTTTAAAGTGTCTTGTGCCTTATATTAGGTGTAACATTTTTTGTAAACTTATCTATGTTACCTACTTATACAAAGGTAAATAGGTATATTTTACCATTTTTTTAGGGTACTTATTGTGTAACCACTGTAAACTTGTGTATTTTTGTTTTATTAGAAATTTCTGTTAATTTTTATCTTTAAATATTTTATGTAAAGTTATTTTAATAAATTGTTTAAAAATAATAATAGTGATTTTAATTCGATGTGATTTTAGAATCAGTTATGTAAAATTTGTTTTCATCATTTAATTAGAATGACTTTCTGAGGTATATTGTCATTAGTGGCTTTCTGCATACAGGGTGGCCACTTAAAAATGAAACAGAGCTTATTTTGGACACTTCAGGTCATTTAAGAAAACACGTCAATTTTTGATTTTAGGGGAAACTTTTTTTGTCACTTTCACCCCCTGAACTGCAACCATCTAGCAGGAGTGAGACTTACCCTCAAAATCCTTACTGAAAAAGGGTGAAGAGTGATACCTTATTTTGAAGGTTTCTTCACCTTGATTACAACAGCCAAATTTGAAATATTTGCTCTTATTTCCATTGATATGACAGCCTGTCAATATTTTGATTTTGATATTTTAAATGTATAATATTAAGTTACCTGTAAGAGCAAGCTGCTTTAAACTCAGAAGATATAATAATGGGGAAACAATATTCAAAATTAGATATCAATTAATCTTCCTGGCGAGAGTGTCATGCACCCTTAAATTTTAGGTGAGTCACACCCTTGAATAATACATCATTTTGAAGATCTTTTAACACTTATCATCTCCCCTAAGTTTAAAGTAGCTTGCTCTTACAGATAAATTAATATTGTACTTTAAAAAAATATAAATACAATTTTTTAAAAGCTGTCATATCAACGGAAATAATAGCAGTGCCTTCAAACTTGGCAGTTGTAATCAGGATCAAGATACCTTCAAAATAAGGTATCATCACTCGATTTTGGGGGTAAGTCTCAGCTTAGTTAGACGGATGCGGTTCAGGAGGTTAAAGTGGCCAAAAATGTTTCCCCTAAAATAAAAATTGACCGGTCAGAGCTCTTTTCCTTAAATGAGCGCCCTTTACTTACCTGTAGCGCCCAAAATTAGCTCTGTTTCGATATTCAAATGGCCACCCTGTATATCAATTTTGCTATTTCTAAAATGTTGACTTATGAAAATTAACTTTGAAAATGTTTTAGGATTCTTTAGGCAATCTTAATAGTTTACGATCCGAATAGGAAGCTGCTATCACCCATCTGTTTACCGGATTAAAGCCGTTTTATATCAAATGTATTTTAACAGAGGTATCGTCATAGCCAAAAAATTATGATTAAGGCTACGATTAATAAAAAAAAACAATATATATTTTTTTATTCTTTAGATCTGACAGTACTATTATATCACAAAAAGGTTTTTACATTCTGTATTATCAGTATTGTTTAGAAATACGTATTTTATTTATCAGCATTAGCATTACAGTAAATAAAGGCTGCCATTATTTCGGGTGTGCCAGAAGTTTTAAGGATTTTTTTAAATTAAATTAAACCTTGACCATAATTTTTTAGGTACCTAACCCTGTGACCTTGCCTGTTACAATACCTTTATTTAAATATATTATTTGATATAAAACAATTTTTATCCGGTAAATAGGTTTTTTGAAGGTCCTATTTAGATCTCATGCTATAGAGCTGGATTTATGTTTGACATGTCCGTGTGCTGTTTGTCGTTTGCAATTCACAGGTGAAACAACGACATCCCATTTTTCAATTTATAGATTTTGTTAACCGTTATTGCTCGCCGTTTGAGCTGCAAGCGGATTCTGTAACAAAATAGAAAGGAAATTTCCTCTCCTTTAAAGTGAAGAAAGCATTAACAGGAAAGAACATTTCCTTTCTATTTTGTTACAGAATCCGCCTGCTGATCAACTTTTCTGATAGACATTGACACAAAACTTGTATTTTCCTTAACCTTAAAATAATTCGTGAAAATTCACTCGTATGCATCGGTAGTGCCGAACGGCAAACTATAAATTCACCATATCAGAAACCGAAACGTCAAACCGCGGTCTGTAACGGAAACGTCAATCTGTAAATCCAGCTTAAGTTTTAATTGGCATTTTTTAGGTAAGTTAAAGGTGACACCAAATACCGAAAGCTTGTTACTATATGTCATATCACCTATTTAAAAGTCAGTTGAAAAACACAATTTGAAGTAGAAAAATAAAAAAAATATCTTTGACTTATGTATAAGAAACATGCAGTATAAACTAATAGCATAATTCAAATTTCATGATTTCAAACATTCTAAAAATATGAGTGAAAATCCTTCGACTCCTCCAAAACGAGAAAGTTCGTCGTTTTGGAGCTTTTTATATGGCATTCCAATTATAATTCCATTTTGTATACCCATAAGAAGGAAAATAAAATGAAAATCAAGATTCATTGAAACTTTTTACTTATAAAATATATAGATATACATTTACAACTAAAATGAATAAATAAATAATCCATAAATAAGTTTTTCAACGACTAAATATTAAAAAACCGATATATACATCCTCATAAATAAATAAAACATTTCTTAAGCATAAAAATAGACAATAGAATTTTTTAACGCTTTATTTTTATAAGAATACTATTAACGTTGCCTTAATCTTACGCTGCTCCAATCGAACCAGAAGTTGTCGAAGCGAACGCCGTCGCGGACTAGATAAGTATCGCAGCTTGAGGTTCGTCCCGACCCACAGCTTGTCGAAAAATTAACATCAAATGAATTGGTCCGCGACAGTGTTTGCTCCGACGTTCAAATATGTACGGTTACAGGTCGTTGTATACAAATCTAGACGGGGCTGTCGTAGTGCGTCGCGACGAGATACGGTTGCAGGTCGTATTAACGTTGATATTCCAGTAGTAGTGGGAGTAACGATTACAGCATGCAAAAGTTGGTAGAAACAAATAAGGTTTAAGTATTTTCATACCATTCCAAAATTTGAAAGGAAAGTGGGTTATGACTTAAGCATATGAACCATATTAAAAATTACTATGACTAGCTTATATATATTGTATTTAAATATTCAAATAATTTCAGAATGTGTCGGCGACCCGCGGTAATCCGACAAAGATTTTGCAAATCGAATTTGTCGGATTATAGAGTACTGCCTAAGAGTCTTTATAATCCGGACATTTTTTTATATAAACATACCTTGTAATCCAACAAATTTAAACTGAAACAATACTCATTGAGCACAATATTGGTGGATGCAAGTTACGATCCGTTCAATCATGAATTAGTGAAGATTTGCCGAAATTTTTAGGTATAGATTTTTTTTGTTAAAAATGATTTAAAATTAATCTTTATGATTTTGGCATACTATAAACATACTATACTGTCACTCTTACTTACTAATTGTGTGATATTTATTGGAAGAAAGTTAATTTTTGCGAAAAAATTATGCGGAAGCACAAAATGGCGTTAAGCGTAATCTTCTAAAAACTAAAGTGTTAGAAAAATTCAATATCTATTAAAAAAATCACCATCAAAATTATAGTTTTGTTTGTTACTCAACATACATTTTCAATTCATAAAAATCCTGTGGTGACTTCTCACGAGTTTTTTTTTATGTAAGGTTCAAAAACTAAACATATACTGAAAGGTGCGGAAAAAATGATACCACACATTTTTAGAGGCTTATTACGTTGACTACTTACCCCAACTTATCTTAGTCCAAAAGTGGATGGTTTCGGATATACAGGGTGTCAAAGTTTCCTATTTTTTAAAATAATTTACATAAAAAAGGTACACTTGGTAAAAGTTAGTTAATCGGTTTTTGAAATATTTGGATTTGAAAAACCTACTACCTGTATTGTCAGGTCTAAGCTATACAGGGTGTTTTAGAATAAGTTGCTAATCTTTAGGAACGTGAATCCTTAACTGATTTTAAGAAGAAAAGTTTTAATAAATTTATGTTTTAAATTGCTTAGATCTTAAGAAACATGGCGATAAAGATTTTAAAAAATAGGCTTTTTTACTACTCTGTATCTCAAAAGTTAAAACATTTAGGGCATAGGTTTATTTGAAACCTATGGACTTTTGCTTATCTTTAGAGGCCCAAAGATTAGCAACTTATTCTGAAACACCCGTTATAGCTTAGACCTGGGCATACAGGAAGTTTTTTTAAATTTAGATATCTCAAAAACGGCTTTCTAAATACACTTTTACCAAGTATACCTTTTTATGTAAAATGTGTCAAAAAATAGGATTTTTATTTAAAAGTTGGAGGGTGGCTCAAAAAATTATTTCGTTTTTAATTTGTGTAGGATCCCGCAAACGGCGCCCTTCAGAGTTAAAAAAAATAATGGCAGATTTTACTTACTCACTTCCCAAAACCCCCAAGCCGAATATTGTGACAATAAATATATTATTAACAAAATTATTTATAAAAAATTAAATCCAGAATAAATTGTTGGCATCCTGTATCTCCGAAACCACCTATATTTGGGCTAAGGTATGTTGGCTTTAATTGTTCCATTTAAGCCTCAGGAATTTATGGTATAATTTTTCCGTACCTTTCAGAGACAGAGATACACCTTGTATATACTTTTAATTTCCTTATATCTTTTCATCTACTTATTTGGTCCACAGTTTTACCTTATTTTTTAAGTTCTTAAAGTATTTTTAAATATACATAGTGCGGCAGAATGTACTCCGACGTTTAGGTAGTAAATAAAAAGTCTACTATAAGATATGAAACTTGACTTTTTTATTTTTAAAAAGAGCACACTTTAAGTTTTTATTTTACCTATGTTTTAAAAATTATGTCGTCTAAATGACGGCAGTCAGCAGCGACACACAAGCAAAGGCGTTCCTAGAAGTTCCGCATCACTTTTATCACCATGTCTTAAGGAATAGCAGCAGTTTCATCTAGTATCACTTAAGTTAGCAACCCATTTTTAAATTGTTTTCCGGTCTGGAACAGATGTATTCGGAGGCAGAAGGCGTGTACAAAATGATCTTTTTGTCGCGGTTTGCAGTCGCCATTTTTGAATAATGGCTCAATAACAAATCCACGTTGCTCACCAGATATAGTGCCGAGTAATTAATCTTATCGATCGCCCAAGCGAATGAGACCATCCCTACCAATGTCCAACCACCATTACCGATGTTCTAGCCTGATGAAATGTGGGAGTCCATTCTGCCGCACCCTGTACCTATCTAAGTAATTTTTAAGATTTTTTTTTTTTACAGGGCGCTACGAGTTCAGATCTTAGGTTATTAGACATGATAAATTAGTTTTTAGATATTTTGCTGAGTTGATTAACCTAAATGTCAAAACAAATTAGAGCAAACCATTTTTACCTAAAACTTTTTAGTAAAATTGCACCTTAGATTGTATCTATATTAAAGACTAAATGAAATAAATTTCAACTTCCAACATAATTATGTGCAACTGCCTGCCAGAAACCTAATAACCTGTTTGAAGGTGTTTTTAGGATTTTGTATGAAATTTTATTTCAAATCTTTAAAGTTGGACTTATTATTTTCTTAATAAAGTTTACTAACTTACTAGAAATTTAATGACAAATTAAATTATTTTTTCTAAAATTCCTACGTATAGAAATATTAGGTGTAAATGATCAATACAATACCAATCTGTATCTGTACTTTGTTTATAACTATCTATGGGTGCCTCTGTATTACTTATAAGTAACAAACAAAACCGCTATGAAATTATAACTTCATAAAGTTTAATTGTTATAAGTTATAATGGCACCATAAAATTTTACTTAAAAAAATATCACCTTTTTTGAGAATTTAAGACATTCAACTTCTTTGACTTAGAATGCAACTTATGAAATAATGCTAACATGTCTTTTTCAGGAAATAAAGTGCATAAAACACCTTCTAGTAAAACATACAGTAATCTTCTGTTCAAAATAGGTCTTTGAAATAAATCAAAAATTGTTAATAGTCCTCTTCTGCTTGTTTCCGAGCCAATTATGTGCTTTAACTCGTCAGATAATAATGAAAGTAAAAGTGCTTTTGCTGCCACTCGAGTTCGATTTCTCATATCAGAATCTCTTTCAGATTTCCTATCATTTCTTACACCGTTTGGCCAAAAGGATTGTCTAAAAGTAACATTTTATTGGTATACCGGGGGTCCACGAGATTACTCTCCAGCTGCGTTTTTTTATTTCTTTGTCGATACTGACGAAACTTGGTAGGGTTGTTGGACTAACGAAACACATTTTTATGTGTATACAGGGTGTCCGGAAATATGTGCGCAATCTCTCGGATTCATATAGAACACATGAAAATAATATGCGCAAGTTCCTATAAACTTTTTCAAAAGCCCCTTTTTACTGAAATATGTTCCCTTTAAGGGCGCTGCTGAAAATAGGTCTCTCTTGAATAAATTTTATAGTACTTGCTATAATGAAATAATTTTTTAATATGACAGATATTGCTACGGACTCCTTAAAATGGTATCCTCTAAGAACATTTGCATTTATTACGGGCGCCAGGGACAGACTTACCCTCACACAATAGTGCAATTTTTTCACACCCTGTATATTAGAGAAATAAAAATAGTAATTGTGGATAGCTTATACCCTTAGCTAAAAAAACGACATTCCTGTTAAAAATTGATCAATTGAAGCGTTTTCGACCAACACAAGTTTTTGTGAAAAAACAATTTTCAGCGGCGTCCTTTAAGGGCACATATCTCAGTAAAGAGGGGCTTTAAAAAGATTATAGGAATTGGTTATATTTTTTCATGTGTTCTACATACTGTCCACGGATAGAGTGAACAAGAGGACAAATGGACAAAAAATTAATTTTTCGAAAAAAGTCATTCTTCGTAAAAAAATTTGCTTGTAAAAAAATAGGATTCACGAAGAGAAAAAGTTAAATTCAGGTCGCAAAAACTTAGAAAACATTCTCCAAGAGTAAACTACCTTTATTTTTCATTTTTAATGTCATAAGGAAAATGTATTTGGAATAATGTTTGTAATTGATAAAAACAATAATACAAAATTTTTTGAACTTCATAATGTGGTGAAAATACCTTGATCACATTCGTTTTAAGCTGAAAAATAGTGTTATGTAGGATTTTGAATAAAGCATGTGTTTGAAAAGCAAATTATACGTGTTTTTAAGTAATTTTATTAAAAAAACGTAAAATAAATATTTTTTATAACTCAAAAATCAATTTAAGAAACTTTTTTATACCCCTGTAACATTTATGAATTCATTTTTGCGAACCTTGTATACAAAATTAACATTTTCTCTTTGTGAATCCTATTTTTTTACAAGCAAAAATTTTTATGAAAAATTCCTTTTTTTCAAAAAACGAAATTTTTGGTCCATTTGTCCTTTTGTTAACCCCATCCATGGACAGTCTGTATATGAATCAGAGAGATTATAAGCTTTTATGACTTCCGATGATTGGAAATTTGGATTTTTAAAGAAACACCAGATATATTTTTTTGTTTTCCGCATTCTACAGGCCATTTTACGCCGGAACACAATATCTTTAAAACAAATTTTGATCAAATATTATTTTTAAAATAAATTTTAATTTTTCATCCAGAATGCCATGATCCTTCTAGAATCACTCCTCATACTTTAGTTACTTTCAGAAAAATACTAAATTGATTTTATCTTTTTAAACCATTTTGATAGAGGGCTCCTTACTTCATTTTTTTCGTTTTTCTGCCCTAGCTTAGCAACTAAAATAGGACCAAATATACATAATATTTCTAAATGCAGTATTTTAAAGCAAATCTTACAACGTAAAACCGTACAACAATTTACTTTACTTTCATTAAAAAATCATTTATTATGTAGGTAAATGATCTTTTTCTACGACTGCTATGAAAAGTGTCTAAAAACGCACGTCAAATATAATCTGAAAATGCTCAATTTCACATGATGTATGATACTACTGTGTAAAAGTTTTCACTGTCAACCAGTCAAATATAATTTATTTTCTATCATTTAGTTTTGCGTGTGAAAACTTTTTACACGGCGTATGAAAAATTTTCACACAGTCCTGTCAGAAGTTAAAAGAATAAAAATAATAAAAATCACATAATAATCCTTATTTTCTGCTGTCGTACAAAAGTATCGTGTGCTACATGTTTGAAACTGACTCTTTGCACACTCGTATGACTTGTGTGCAAAGAGTCTTTCTCTAAACTTGTTGCAGGATATATTATTTTGATCCTGAATGGTACACACACCTACGATACATCGCAATGTATCGTAGGTGTCATGAAAACAGTAAATAAATAGAATGTTGTTGTCAAAACAATTGCTTTCGTGCCTTAACAAGTTTAAAAATAAAAATATTGGTTGTGTTCATATTTTTCCTACGATTTTAAAATAATTTTAAGTAAAATTAGCTATAAATAACAAAAAATAATCTTACCAAGTTTAACTTCAAATTATTTTAAAATTTTAGTAGATACATAAACACAAAACAGCAAAGATACTAAAGCAATTCTTTTTACCGCAACATATTTTATTTAGTTGCTGTTTTCATGGCAACTACGATGAATTTCGATGTACCGCAAGCGGTATTAATGTTTTACATCGCTGGATTCGCTTTAAAATGACATCTAAAAGTATTTTATAAAAGTGGGATGGTCCTATTTCTTTTTTTTTAAGCTATAATAAAAAAACTAATAAAATGTAGTTTAGAGCCTTCTATAACTAAAGTTTTAAAAGATAAAATTTATTTCGTATTTTTCTGAAACAATTTGACCAAAATTTGTTTTAAAATATTATATTCTGACGTTAAATGGTCTGTAGAATCCGAAAAACAAGACCAAAGACCAGAAACCGGAAGTCGTTAGAAATTATCATGATTTCCCTCTCAGTTCCGGTAAAATCGGAAGTCGTAAGAAATTATCATGTAAACATAAAAACATTTTTTGTCTAACAACCCTACCAAAATTCGCCGGTATCGATAAATAAATAAAAAATTGGCAGCCGGAAAATAATATCGTGGTCACCCGGTATACTTATAGATATCTAAAGACGTTATATTTAAGATGTGATTCGACCTGTATATTTTTATTTTATATTTAAAAAATAAAATAAAAGTCACGGAATCAGATATTACCATCGGTATTTACCAATCTCTGATAAATATTAATCAGGCTGATAGCCGTTTGACTTTCAGATAAAACTTCAGTGATTTAAGCTCTGTACCTTATTATTTTTCTTTTTTTGACGATGAGTTAGTTGTAGCATTTAATATAAAGTCAATATGTAGTAAATGCCAACTTAAAAAATATTATCAGAAAGATAAATCTTAGAAAACAGATAACTATCAGGCTGATAACTATGAGAATGGTAAATACGGCCGTAAATCATTTAACAAAGGTATACTTACTTAAAAACATAAAGATAATGGGCAACATTTTTAGGACTAGTAATATAGGAAACAAAATCTAAAATTCTTCTATTTACAATATCACCAAACATCGTTCTCACTATCTGTCTAAGAAGTGTGACGATTCTTCTCCTTAACCACTGGTTTCTTGATTTTAAATCAAAAACTTCATCCATCAAAAGTAACATTATTCTAAGCGGAATGTTGTCATCGTTCTAAATTTAAAAAAAATCAAAATAAACATCTAAAGTAACAAATGGACTAATGTATGAAATATCTCTGCTTTTTGAAAAGTTAAGAAAAGACATCCTGCTTTTATTTACCTAGACTCTCTCTTCAGACGCGTTTCGCCTGCTTTAAGGCAGCAGACTTTTTTTCAAAATCTTAAAAATAAAAAAAATTACAGGTATAGTTAAGTCCATCCGTGGCACTGTATTTAAACTCGTTACATCTAAAAGTTTTTAATAAAACAAACATAAACTTCTGTTTTCATCAAAACGCTTCCCGATTTTACCTAGAAAGAAATAAACTTTTCACTAACCTCTTCTATTGATGCTCCAACTTTGCTGGTATCAGGCAATTTTCCACTTTTACTGTGAAATACTTTGGACAATCCACCGACTACTTCATCTACTGTGTTTATTAAATGTTCGGGCATGTTTTTGATTGTTTTCATACCAGACTTTATTGGATTAACTAACGTATTAATCTAAAAAAACATTTTATTTTAAATTACAATAATAAAGAAGCCTGTTATTGTGGGGTAAGGTATCAATCTATCAATTTAGATTCGCACTAATAAATTTAAATACAAATATTTATTAACTATTGCTCATTAGTTCATTTTGTTACTTTTTTTATTCTAAAGATCTTTTTATACAGTTATATCTTTATCATGGTAATGGAAATTGTTTTTTTTCTGTAATTAAAACCACCTACTCTCACTAAACATCAACGTACCCTTGAACATAGTATGTTACTCATACTATACAGGATTACAAATTCGAGGGACACCATTAGGATCTCGTAGACTGTAAGAGATACAGGGATTTTTAAATTGGGGGAAAGTTGGGTAATTTAATGTTTAACAATATTCCGTTTTAAAAATTTAAAAACTGATATGATTAGATATTTTAAAACCAACGAGACATTATCATTGCCACTCTTTCTTTTGTTTAAAATGATGTCATTACATTTAAGGTCCGACGTTTCGTCCTTAAGCCGCAATCATCAACTTTAGTTTTTAAATAGGCGAAATACTTGATTTTTAAATTAATAAACTTCTATTATAGTTCTTAATCAAACGACATATCACACTTTACAATTATGCAATGTTTCATTTACTATTTCGCCATTACAAATAACGATTTTATCCCAAAAACCGGAGATATAGCAAAATTAGTGCAAAAACATTGCAAAATTAGCAAAAATTACGGCATTTAGGCAAATTTTCACTTATAACTCGGCTTGATTTTGAGTTAAAGTAACTGTAATAGGTCAAATTGAAGGGAAAATTACCAGTTTTAAAATTAATCCTATTTTTTAATCAAAATAATATTTATAACAAAATTATTACAATTATAAATGGATATTTTTTTATAAAAAGGCTATTTGTTTATACGGTTTTTACCTACTAAAAGTTTACATTATCGCAAAGCAAGTTACATATTCGGATTGTACGATCCAAGACAAAAAATTTGGTGTATTAATACGTATGATTTAATATATTTTTAAAAGTGATAAATCAGTTTTTAAGTACGCGTGTCGTTACGCGCCGAACGGCTAAAACCGTATACAATATGAGCAATGCGTTTTGGTACATCGGCTAGCAATAGAATAACAAAACAAGCACTATGAGTCACGCCTGTTTAAATGCTGGTATTTAGTTAGATTGTCTCTTTTCCTCACATTGCCTATGTGTTATGTTATTTAACTGAACCTGTATAATAAGTCTGAGAGTATGTAAGGCCATGAATTACACTATTTTCGACAATACAATTTTATTTTCACTAAAATTAATATATACTTATTTTATGTACCTAATTTATTTCTTACATATTTTCTTATTTATTTCTTATTTGATTAAACATTATTTATAATAATGTCAGTACAGTATAAAAATACTTTTAAGATGTCGCGCATTTTTAAATAAGATTGAACCTGTTTAGTTAGTAGCCGCAACTGTTAGTTTTTAATAAACATTTATTCGTTACTTAAATATTTATTATACAGTGTGTCCGCTAATTAATGGTACACAGAATAATCACAGATTCCTTATGTTAAAATATTAAGATTTAACCATACATACCTATATCCAAAAGTTGATAATAAGGAAGATATAGGGTGTCAAAGTGAAACAAATATTTTTAATTTTTTTCAATAATTTTTATATGTTTTAAATATTTAGATCTAATATTAATTTTTATGTGTAGGCTGCAAGGAGCTAACTACACTATTTAAATTTCTTATAACGTCACAACTTTTTGTGCTACTCTGTATGTACCATGATGCCTCCCGAATTTGTAACACCCCGTGTACCTTAATTTTATTTATTATTGAATATCCAAACAACATCTGAATATAATTTTCTTTTTCACACTTTTTGCTATCCCCGTACATCTCTTACTTACAGTTGTAGAAATTGGACCACCTGTGGCCCTATCGTAGTCCCCTTGTTCCAGAAAAGTCATTAAAAGTTCTCTAAGGCCATGGTGGGTATTTATCACATAAGTTTGGCACACTTCAGACATATAATATCCTAACATTTTCATTCGTCTCTCTAATACTGTTCTATCCATGTTGTGGAATGTCTTTTTGCCTGGAAAGGCTATTTTGGAAAGATCAGGAAACTAAAACAAAATTTTGGTCTATAATCAAAATGAGATTGTGTAAGCAAAAACTAATGAAGAAAAAGTCTTTGTACTTGTGAATTGCGTTGGTAACAACAGTTACTGATTTTTAGACCAATGCAATACATTTTGGTTTAGTTGTATTTTTTTTATTACTATCAAATGAAAATTGACAGACAAAACAATAATTTATTTTCAAAATAAAAATGTGAATTATTTATGTAAAACAAGGCAGTAAACTAAGTTTTTTTTTAGAGAAAGTAGGTTTTAAATAATTGTTAAGGGTATTTTTTAAATTGCATTTTCTTAAAGCACACCATTTCAGAAATGTTGTGTCAAAAATTTTAAGTCAATCCGAACAGAATTCCGCGAGTAGTCTTTTGAGTAACCGCCCATCAAAGTCGAAATCAGCCACTCGACGAAGCTGCTGGGGGCGGGAGCTTGTCTCGCTATTAATGTTAAAAATTTCTACATCATTATCACTGATAGGAATAATGTATTAGTAGGCAATATATCTTGTTTAGAAAAATATACAAAAAGTGTAGTGTGTCGCAGATTGTTGAACTGTGCGGAACTGTTACATAATTTGCTATTCTAACATGAGTGCGAAAAATAAAGTGTACAAGGCAAGATAGAACAAAAGGTTGTTTATCTTGAAACTACATATTTCAAAATGGTGAACATAATTTCTCAAAAACTATTGATCCGATTTACACCAAATTTTAACCAGTAGTTTTTAATAGTGTTATCTTGACCGTGATTGAAGATTTTTGCCAACTTTACAAAAATTATGTTTTTTCCTAATCTTTCGATTACAGTCTTAATAAAAATGTAAATAAAAAAAAATGTTTTTTTATTTCAGATGATTCTATGTAAGTAGAGTATTCGTGTCAACCGCAGAAGACCTTTTTTCAAGGGGTCCTCTTCGAACTGATGCCAGAGCCACAATTTTTATTATTTCTTTATGAATCTTTTTCTGAAGACTCTTTAAAAGTACCTTATTAATGAACAAATGATTTTAGTAAAATTATTTTAAACACACGCTTTAATTGAATGCTCAAAAATCGTCTTTTTGTAGCCCTTAAGACCCGCTTACCCCATTAAGGAGGAGGTATTATTATGGGTAAAAAGTTTTCTTACCTTTTCTTTAATTTTGGTATGAAGATCATGAAAATCACTATACCTTCTATAAATATGCCACTCTTCCAAATATCCTGTTGTATATTGTCTACTAACTCTTATAGCATAAATCCCAAAGGTTTTCCCTTTTTCGCAAACAATTCCTGAAAAATAAAAGCATAAAAACTAATAAAACACATTTTAAATTCCTTAGCGATTCAATATTATACCTGTTTCTATAATATTAACAGACAGCACATATTCTCCAGTTTTTAGATGTTCAGTATTTTCTTTAATTATATTTCCACCAACACTGTCAACAGTATCTGTTTCCTTTTCTATTTTTAAATAAGGATTAAAATTGGAGCCTTCATTTTCATTATTATTTTTGAACATTGTAACGTCACTAAATGATCTTGCATGCTTTACTATTTTTGGTGACTGATCGACTTTTAAAAAATGTTACTTCCAGTTGTTTGAGTAGGTTTAACTGGTTCTGTATTATTTTCTAAACTTTCTAGACTATTTAAACTAAAATTATCTTCTTCAGTGATACTTTGAGGTACTAAATCGAGCTCATGTAAAAGCTTTATGTAGGTTTTACTTTTTTTAAACCGAGGGAATAGTTCGGTTTCCATTTTGTCAAATAATGCTTCCTTGACTTTATCAAACCAAAATGCATTTGGTGTTTCATTGAGATTTCTTATTTTAAAATGCAAATTTTGAATTAGGTCATCATTAATTTGAACTTTTTCTTCCTTTTTTCCTCCTAAATACTGTTCGTAAATACTGAGAGCAGTTGATCTTACCATATCATAAACTAATAATGCACTTTCAGAAGAAACGCGAGATTTTCTTAATTCCAACAGCTCCTTACCAACAGAATCTTTCCATCCTAAAAAATATTTATTTGTATCTTAGATATGAAGCAACTCTGGGCATGGGAACATTTAAAAAAAAAATAAAAGTACATGGGAAATCTTTAAAATTTCGTAACATAGTTAGGAAACATCCTGTATACAAAAGAAATAATAATAATTGTATTAAATATAATATAAATACATGTAAAGAATAGAAGATAAGAAAAAATATGCCAGAATTAAAGGTTTAGCTGAAAAATTTTAGTAGAAAACTATTAAAGAACTAATTTATATGGAAATATCCCTAGAACTGTATTAACGTTCTTTAGTGTATTCTTTTGTATTTATATTTTTGCCTTGTCACGATTCACTGGACTAATAGGTATACAATAACTTTTATAATGAATAAAATTTTCTGACAAATTTTAAATAAAAAAGTTTCCCATTTGTCGCACACTTAATGGAATACTCGGTAAAATCTGGTAATTTGAAGCAGTATTACAATCTTTATAACCCTATTTTATACTTTTTATTATATTTTAATATTTAAATTACCTTCTATATTTAAGTAAAAAAATAAATCTAGCTGTTTTCCTTGAGTTGAAACAAAATCCATAAAATAAGATAGCCCCAAATTATCCTTAAGTATTTGCTCTAAACTTAAATCTATTTTTCTTATATTGTCTAAAGGAATGTTCTCAAGGGAGTTTTCTGAGTCTACATCTTCAGAATTTTCCATTTTTCCTAACCTATTATCTAAAAGTTTTACTACATAAGATAAGCTACTTAGTTGCTGCCTAACTGACAGATCTTCACCACCAGCGTCACGAGATCTCTAAAAATAAAAATAAAAAAATAGAAGTAATCACACATCTATTTGAGCGGCTCAAAAGGCAGTTTTTGGTAAAACACAATTTTAAGAAGATCTTAGATTTTTTACTTCAAGATATATTATTTATGTTTAAAAAGTATCTTAATATATTATAATATTATAAGTCTACAAAGTAAACATATTTCGTTAAAAAAAAACTTTTCAAAATTTATTAATAGAAAACGCGCAGCAAAAATTGTGTTTAATCAAAAACTGCGTTTTGATTCGGAGCTCCTCATTTATTAAGTTAATGAAATGTATTTTTATTTTGTGAATAATATAAACTTAAACTTGATAAACTACCAATCCGCTAATTAAATTTGGCAAAGATTTGAAAATATCTATTAATTTAAAATTACATTTTATATGTATACAGGGTGTTACAAATTCGACGGGCACCATTAGGATCTCGGAGACGGTAAGGAAACAGTGTTGGTTAAATTAGGGCAAAGTTGCTGCGTATTTTTATACTTAACAGTATTCCGTTCCAAAAATTTAAAAATTTGCAGCCGTTCCGGAATTATCCGGAAAAAAACGAAATTTTGCAAAACAGTTTTTATTTTTTCTCGGTTTATTTAAAGGGATATTTTAAAACAAATGACACATTATCATTTCCACTTTTTATGTTCTAATAACATTATTATATAGAACAGAAAAATTGGCAATGATAAGGTTTTTTTTTATCTTTGGACAACCACGAAGGCTAAAAGCCTAAATACTAACGTACCGTGGGTGTCTTAAGCGAGGTAAGAGGGAGTTTGTTGACACGGGACTTAAATACTTGAAGATTTGGGGGAAGGAAAGACCTCCGCGGGCAGCAGGTTCCACAATCTAGAAACTCTAGGGATAAAAGAACGAACAAAGTGAGAAGTTCGGGGCCTGTCCAGTTGTACCGTATAGGGATGTTTTAAAATATCTCTTCAAATAAACTAAGAAAAAAACAAAAACTCTTGCACAATTTTGTATTTTTCCCGATAATTCCAGATCGACTGCAATTTTTTAAAAGGAATATTGCTAAGCATAAAAATGCGCAACTTTGCTCTAACTTGCCCAACCCTGTTTCTCATAACCGTCTCCGAGATCCTAATGGTGCCCCTCGAATTTTTAACACCCTGCATAATTTTTAACTGCTTCCAGCTGTTTTGCGAGGATAACTAAAAACATATTTGCTGAAAGTTTTGCAAAGAAAAATATCATTAGAAATGTGACGATGCAAAGAAAGATTAAAAATAACATAGATAAACACGTAAATAATTACTAAGTTCCTTATTTTACAGCGATTTATCCAAATAGTACAATAAAACCCCACCTGACTTTTTGTAGAAAGGTGTCAAGCTCCAGATAGTCAGATAAAGAAATTGACTCTGTTGCTCTAAATGAGCTTGTGTGCTAACTCAATAAATATAGTTCATTACATACTAAGGTCGGGAAGTGCTTCGTAACTGTCCAGAAAAAATGACGGTTTACAGAGGCGCGGAACCATTTCTCGAGACAAAGATAAAACTTTTCACCGAGATTTGTATACTATTTTATTAACAACCATTTTTTCTTTAATTTCTATTTAATTTACTTTTGAATCAGTGTATCAACCGAACAAAATAATTTTTATTTTGTCAAATAATTACGCCACCAGAGAATTATCGCGCGTAAAGGTGTCACAGAGATGAAAATATCAGACAAGATGTCAAGTTGGTCACTTTTTGAATTTTTGCGACTGTGAGTAAAGGGACATAGTAAAAATCAAACCCGATTGAAAGGATCTCATTGAACGTAAAACTGTCCCTTCGTCCTAGAATTTATCGAATGCAGATAATCCGAATTTGCCAAGAAAAGTATATACAATGACAAAGAGAGCTAACAAATAAAAATGAACTTTGAACCTTATGATTGTGGGATTGGGAATTGATGGATATTTCTGAAATAAAAACATGGTGTGATGCAAACTATCTTTGTTTTAACGTTACTAAAACGAATATATTGCAGTTTAAATGTTCTTTGGATGATATCAGTGTTAATAATAATATAGTTTTAAATAAATCAAATACACGATTTTGGGTAATACGATTGATGACAAACTATCATTTAAAAGTCATATCCTTAACCTATGTAGTAAAGTAGCAAGTGGTTTCTATGCTTTGAGAGTTGCATCTCGTAAGCTTGATTTAGGTATAGCAAGAACAATGTATTTCGCGCTAGTGGAGTCACGTTTAAGGTATGGTGTTTCCTTTTGTGGTAATTCAAGTCAATATTTATTGACTTCGGTATTCAAACTTCAGAAGCGTGCACTAAAATATATGTGTAAGGCAAAATCAGAGATTACTGGTCTTTCTAAGCTTGAAACTGTCTGTCTTATGTACAAAAGTTTGGACACACTGAAATTATATGTAACTCTTAAAATACTAGGCAAACAGGAAATTTACCATTGCCGATACCTTATTCGACTCAAGTTAAAAATTCAATATTTTATAATGCAAAACAGATATTTAATTATTTTCCTGGTGAAGTAAGGTTAATACGACCATATAAAAAATTTAGGAAAGCAGTTAAATTTTTGTTGCTACCAAGGGCCTACTATTCATTGTCAGAATATTTTAATGACAGTTTTTAAGTTTATGTTTGGTACTTAGTTCTGTGTTTGTATGATATTTTAATTAATATTACCGTTTTTAACTTTTTTAATTTTTTTGTATTTATGAACTCTATTTCTGTGATAATTCTTATAGTATACAGTCTTATGATGAAATTTCTAGTCCTAATATTACAGCTTTTGTTTTATATATTGATTGTTGTTTATTTTAAATGTTGTTTGCTTTTTTATGTGGTTGTTTGTTTTTATTATATTATTATTATTATTATTTTACTTCAAATGACTTATTCATTTTAAACTTTTAGATATTAGATACTAGATTTTACTGATTAAAGCTTTGTTAACAAGAATCTTTTCTTATCAACAATAAAGCATATTTTAACTTTGACTGATTTATTTTTGTACTATTTTTTTAATTAATTTCACTTAATTTCAGAAAATGACAAAATAATATTGCAAACCAATAAACACTATCACAATATTTTAGCAAATATTTAAGCCTATTTTATTTCTCACAATTTCGTTTCTACACTTATCAGCTTTTTTACTTAACTGTCAATTTTCAAACCTTTTCCAAAACCGTGAATATTGTCCAAATATAACCTCTGATCGGACTGAACTCAATTCAAATCGCTTGAAAAAACAGGATTGAATTATGGAGTTCAATACGATCCCTTACTCAATCTAAAATCTTTATATTGCAATTTTTTATTGGCTTAAGTTTTATCCGATCGGTTAAATGGGATTCAGTATAATGATGTACCCTTAGTCTGTTGCTAGGAACACTCTTAAACTTTTAAAAAGTCGCAAATATGAACATGACATACATGGTTGTAAATAAAATACTTAGTATTATCACTTACAATATTATGAATTTCACTTAGAACTAAATCTTTGGTACTCTTTAATTCCTCTTGACTCTCAGTTAATCTTAAAGTTGTAAGAAAAATCTCACTTGGTATCTGAGTATGTTGCAAACACTAAAATAAGAAATTCGTTCAAATAAACACACAAACTATTTCATATGGCACTTACAATCCACATAATTACTTGGTTTATGTAATCAGGATCAGATATTAGATCAAAAAGGGGTAAAGTTAGTGCGTTGGAAAACATATCTCTTAACAAAAACCTTAAGGGTTTGCACTGAAAATCATTGTCTGGCAGCAAAACATACAGTAAGATTTCCATTAGTTCACTTAAAAACTCTAAAATAACGAAATTTAGTTTCTTAAAACAAAAAAGTATATATAAATATTCAATTACCTTTTTCAATATTTTTATCCATACAAATAGCATCTCTACAAATTAATTCTTTTTCCATCTGAAATTCTAGTTCAAAAAGTGGTCCTCAAGGGTGTATTTTGTGGTCTCAGGAAAATAAAATTTTGAATTACCAACAGTTTTCTCAGCATCTTAAAAAATAAAAATAAGAAATGAGATAACTATAACATACATTTACTCATATAAAGTGTGTCCACGGATGGGCTTATCTATAGCTGTATAATTTAGTATTCTTCATAAAATTTTTTACTTTGCCAGAAATGCTACAAGCTATAATAAAAATCACCATAGGATATTTTTAAAACTAAAAGAATAAAAAAAATATACAGGGTGTACACTAATTAAGAGTACACCGAAAAGCCACAGATTCCTTGTTTAAAATATTAATATTTAATCAAACATACCAAGTAAAAATAAAAAAATATATATACTTTTTGATGTTTTAAATATTTTAGTGAAAATTGGTATCTAGGAATTTTTTGGCATGAGCTATTTAGATCTGATAATAATTTTTATGTGTAAACTAGAGGAGGCTAGCTACACTACCTAAATTTTTCTAAAACGTCCCAACTTTTTGTGCTACTCTATATGTTCCATCTAAGTACACCAGTAAACTCCCCTATGTTTTCTAAACAAAAATGGTATACATTGTAAGAATGGCTCTGAGCAACCGTTTTCAATATATTTGCATTTAAGTGGTTTAGTGCAACCAAAAAGTATACGGAAGAATACATTAAATCGTTTGTTTATCATGAGGCAGTTGTAGGCATGACTTATAAACTGTTTAAAGGCATTTTTTGGTTGCACTAAACCACTTAAATTCAAATATCTGGAAAATGTTTGCTCAGAGCCATTCATACAAAGTATACCATTTTTTTACAGCTTAAAAGTTGTGTTCGTAGGAATTTGGGGAAAGCAGGTGTTTAAAAAGCAAATCAAAAGAGTTTTAGGTTATGTTATAATAAAAATTTTAAATAAAGAAACATTATGTTTTTTCCGTTTTTGCATTCCCTGTATACAAAGTCAACATTTTCTCTTTGTGAATAACATTCTTTTTACAAGCAAAAATTTGTATGAAGAATAAGTAACTTTTTCCCAAAAAGTGAAATTTTTTATTCATGGATTTTCTGCATATGAAGAAAGAACATTTATTTTACTTGACACCTAATTTAAAGTAATCATAAGCAATATTAAAAAATGTATAACTTTTTTAAATATTTTTAATCAAGTACTTTCTCAAATATAATTTTTTATTTTTAAAATAATATTTTTGTGATTTTAAAACACCCTGTACATTATTGGGCAATATTTATTACAGCTTTTAGCTGCTCAGATGAAGCAAATAGAAAATAAGAAAATTTACAGCTATAGTTAATCCTACGTTTATATCGAATAGTTCAAGCTGGCTTGAAAACAAAGCAGCTTTGAAGCGATTTACAACTCTACGTGTTTATTTTGGTGGCTTGAAAGTCGATTGAAAATCAAGGTCAAGCACATTTCAGGCCATCGTCGTACGCATGCGGCAGTTTTACATCCAACTTCACAGTAGACATCAAATGAAAAACAAATGTCACTTTTTAATTTGTCCCGTTTTGTGTGGTGATGTTTGTGTAAGCGTGTTTTAAAACTTTTTCACCTGTTTTTCCACGCATATTTTGTATAAAAATGTCAAAATCATATATGCAATTGACAGTTATGACATTCGAGGAAGCATTCATCTAAAGTTTGGCAGTTATAAGCCTGCTTGAATTGTTTATATCGTGTTTCTAATCGGCTTCAATGAAGTCAACCCTACTTATTTTCAGGCTTGACTTGAACGATTCAAGTCACTTTCAAGCATGTTTATATCGCTTTTTTCAAGCCACATTTAAAAGCTGCTTTAACTCAAGCTAGCTTTAACTATTTGATATAAACGTAGTGTAAGTCCGAGGTTAAGTCCTTCCGTGAACGCACTGTATTTATGGAGCGAGTACTTTTAGTTCTTTTGTGAAAACCTAATTCAAAAATTAGAATACCTGTATTAATTATTTATTTACAAAATTATTTATGTAGATATTCTTAATAAGACTGTACTATTTATTCAGTAAATTCTATTAAAGCTTTAGGTAAAAAACCAAGAAATTAATAATAATATCTACCTCTTTTAAATTCAGGATTTTTTCCTATATACCAACTGACGTCAGTCTCACTTTTATTTCTTTTATGGGTGTTATTTTTGGAGATCCTTTGAAATCTCGTGAAGGAGAATTTCTAGTTTCCTTAGCTTTTTCTTGTATTTTCATTTTAGCTCTAGCTTGTTTATACAATCTCAAGTGAGTAGCTGCATCATCTACTAATCTTTGTGTTAGGAATGGTATCCAATCTACTTCTTTAATTCTAAAAAGACAAGAAATATATCTCAATCCTGTATAGTGGCAAATTTATTAGTATAATATAATTATAATAAAATGATAATTTTAATACACAACCAGAAATATTAATGGAAATTACTTCCGAAATATTTTCATAACCAGATTAAAAGGTGATTCCTTTTGTTGTAGACGTGAAATGTCCTTAACAATTATAAAAAGCACATAGGTTATCTATAAAAAAATAATTTTTACCTGTTAGAAATATTTATTGCAAAAGTTTGTGCAGTGTGTCGAACAGTTATCTGAGGAAATTCTGAATCTAGGGAGATTAAACTGTACCAAGGCTGTACATAATCTCTAATTATGTATCCTAAAATTTCTTGTAAGGAACTATCAATTAACTCACTCCCTGTAACTCTACTATCTGTCTTTGCAAATTTCTTTGGACTCGACAGAAGGTTTTTAATTGTTTTTAAACCACCTTTGCACTGTATGTTAGTTGTTAGTGGATTACCGGCACATTTAGCATAAAATTTTTCTATGTCACCTAGTTTTAGATATAAAAGTGAAAATATTCTAAAATAAAAGTAAAATTTCAATATATGTTATTAGGTTAAATGTTTTAGATGTTACATACCCAATAAAAAATATTACTATGCTTGTAAAACTGGTAAGTAACCAAAATACACCAAAAGTACTAATAAAAAGTATCACAATAAGGCCGATCCATCCAACTGTAGAGGTTTCCATTCTCATAAATATCACAAAAGCATTATAAAATTGTGTGTAATATATATTTTTTTGGGAAAAAAGGTTGGGCACCTGATATAAAAATTTGCTTTGCTAAAGTAGGACACCAAAATAATCCAATGTTCTGCCACATACCATCGTATTACTTGTAATGTTATTAAAAATATTCTAATTTTAGTTATTTGTTGTTATTTTTGTTAATAGTCAGGGATTTAAAATAATGTCAACATTGTCAATGTCAATAATTAAAGGTTATGGTTTCTAAAGTTTCAAGTGACAAATATAGATGACGCCACAGCATCAAGAGATAATTTTGCCGGGAAAATTGAAAAATGCTAGGCCAACCAGCGGTTTCGATAATTTAGTCTGGTAGTTGCGCAGTTGTGGGGTATGATATATTCAAAAGGGTTTAATTTTTATACTAATGGGGTAAAGAACTATTTATTATGGCTAGATTTATAGCAACAATTAAAGCAATAATAACGCGAGTTGTTTTTGCGACCCATGGTTTTGTAGGAATTTGGCAAGTAACAATTTTTAAAAAGAACTCTTTTTATTGGTATTTAAGTTCTCCAATTTTGTTATTATTTTTTGAAGGAGTATTTACTTTAACCATAAAGGAAAATCAAGAATGGAAATGGTAAATATTTTTGTAAATATTTATTAAACATTATATTCGTAATTATTTTTTCTGATTTAACTTGCGGTTGGTTTATTTAGATTAAGGTTTAGATACATGCAAGGTGTTTTTAGCTTTATGTTTAGGAAAAAATGAATTGTGTACATAATTAGTTAAAATATATTATAGAGTAGTTTTTTCTTGTTAAGTAACTTAAAAGTTTATAACTAGACCTTTTTTATTTACTTTTTATTGTTTAAAAATACCTTTTGGTATTATTTTAATATTGTTTATAAATTTATAAATATAAAATGTTATAAATTCAGCGGCGAGCGGAAAGTGTCAAATCTCTGCACTGGTGGCCGGTACTAGCTACGACTTTCTTCAACCACTTTTCATATGTAGGGGCTTAAAAATTTTGAAGAGCAAAGAAAACTCCTCATTTTCAAAAACGTATTTTTTCATCCTTATCTTTACATACCCTGGATATTTTAGTAAAAAGCCAGGGGGTGTAAACACTTGTTTTTTTTTAAAAAACGTACTTTTTCATACATTTTCTGTCGCGCGGGATCATGTCAAAGCATCAAGTTCCCTTCCCCCATTGCAACCTTCTCCCGGCCGGCGCCCGGGTCCGTTAATAATATTTGTTTGTTCCAAGCGGCAGCAGCAGGGATTTTTGCTCAAGTATATTGTAGCCGCCTGATTTAAAAGTTCAAATTCTTTTACACTAACATAAAGATGAAAGGGAGCGCTCCCATTCTCCTCTCTCCACTCGCCACTTAACGCTTGTTATCCTAGCTGTAGCCTAGGCCTCGGCTACGATAACAAGCTGAAACGGCAAGCGGAGAGTATCAAATCTCTGTACTGGTCGCCGGTATATACTAGTTACACGAAAACGGAGATTTACTGTTTTAGAGTAAGTAAATCCACGTTTTTGGTATAACAAATAACTATTAACCCAAAATAGGTTTGGTATGAAATTTAGATATTTTAGGCGATATGATAAATAAAATTATATTTTTTTATGATGTAATTTATCAATTTGTTCCTCTGAGTAAAATACATTGGTTTAAAAAAGAAGAAAGCAATAATTAGGTTTTTTAAATTGTGAATAGCTTTTCAAAGAATGATTTTATGTAAACACGTCAAGAGACCTTTTTTGTAGAGCGTTAAATTCCTTTAAGAATTTATCTTGTCCCTTTCTCTATGTATTATATATAGTATATGTGCAGAATTTTTTTACCTCGATAGCTAGTCGTCAGCTATGACGCAAAAATAAACGTAAAATAAAAAAAACAAAAATTAAAGGACCCAGCTCTATAAAAACCCCAAAAAAAAATTAAAAAGAACTACCCAAATTCTATAATTAATTTGATTGATACCAAATTCCTTCACAAAAGATATATTTAAAAAAAATATATTTTTTGGCCCAGTCTAATGTTTATACGAACGTACTCTCATATCTTTTGGAATTTCTAATGAACACCCTGTATAAATTTGGGTTTTATGTTCACCATGATAATAATACCTACTTTTTCTTTTTGAAATTATGTTTACTTACATCCATTTAAACATAGCCCTAGTAAATCTATTGTTGTCAAATAAATTCTACATTTGCAAATATTTCCGTAAATGTTTGTGATTGACAAGGATAATAATGATCGGTGTCGCTCGCAACTTAAGTGGCGTTTCGTCATTTTTTGTTATTCATTTCCGCACCATTTGCGAAACGTATTGTGCCTATTTTCACTGTTTTAACCTACTTTTATGGGGAAGGTAGTAAAACTTGGGAAAAACAGAGTAGGTTACTATACAGTGTGCCCTAGGAAAGCTGTCACAAGGGGGTTAAATTTTGATTCGCCATTTTGGAACACTGGTCGCATGGCCCAAAACTAATAACACATACAACATACACTTTATTTTCTGTGCTAATAGATACAAAATTTAACTTCGTTGACGATATACAGGGCGAAATATAACTAAAAATATGAAATAGAGTAAAACACTATTATTTTTAAAAAATGAACAAAATTGTATACGTAAATGTTATTAATAATATAAAAATTTATAAAAAAAAACTTAAAATAATAATATAATAAATTTTATGTTCAAACCAAGATGAGTTAAAAAATAAGTAAAATAAACGGTTTTGTAATGACAAAATTGTAATGGTAAAAAATGTTTCCATATCC
Source organism: Listronotus bonariensis (assembly GCA_014170235.1). Classification (NCBI taxonomy): domain Eukaryota; kingdom Metazoa; phylum Arthropoda; class Insecta; order Coleoptera; family Curculionidae; genus Listronotus; species Listronotus bonariensis. The sequence continues at coordinate 66,188 of JACEGR010005776.1, forward strand.
CAAGCAGCAAACTGACGTCTCTTTTTGGTCATTTTTGGTCACATTTGGTCAGCAAATACGTCATAAGATGACGACAAAATGACGTTAAATTGACCTCCCTAAGTCACAGACAAAAGACGTCCCGTTAATGACGTCTTTAAGATGACGAAAAATTGACGCATATACTCTTTTTTAATAACTAAAATGATGCATTTTATTTGAATATTGAAATAGGAAAAAACTCCTTACTGCTTGCAATGTCCTTGCACTGCAAGGCCGCATCTCTGGGAACACTTGTCCAACCTGGAGATGCAGATTTTTATAGAAGCCGAAGATATTTCCTTCAGAGCTAATTGAGAACACCAACCGCAGACCAGTCTCGAAATATTTTGGTCTCATCTAGAGGTGTGACTGCGATCGCAGTCGCTGCTACCAATCACCGGTTACTAACAAATAATTTTGGTAGCTGCTACTTGCGCCTGGCGATAGCACTGAAAAAATCACTCTTTAATATTCGCAGTTCGCAGAGGTTGCGCAGCCCGTAACCACAACATTAAACGGCGACTGCGATCGCTGGACGGTGATTGTGATTCAGTGATTCTAACCTTTTCCGTTTATGTTTATGGTGATTATGGATGTAGGTTAGTGAAACGGGATGCGAATTGGCTTGCTTAGCGGATGAAAACTATTTTTTTATCAATTTGATTTGTTAATAAATCTATCGCGAATGGTTTGCCTAAAAAATATGATCAAATATATAAATTTTTTATAAAAAAATTGGAGATTTGATATACTTCGTGTAGTGTCTGTTTTTTTATATATATTTACTTATATGCTAGTGCAAATCAATATTTAAATTATATGTATATTAAATGAAAGAATGTACCTATGGTAATTTTCTAGAAAATGGGAGCAACTCCGATTTTGACGAAATTTGGTATACGGGGTTTTTGGGGCGCTGATCACGAATCTGAAAGAATTATTTGGCGGAAACGTTTCGTTCTCGAGATATCCATCATCAAAGTTGATATTTGAACTAACCTTATTTTCACTATATTCCCCCTTCTTTTTGCACACAATTCTTGATTTAAAGCTAAAGTGTCACACAATATTTGATTTTCACCTTTTAAAACCCCGTTTTTCTACGTTTTTACATTATTTTTGAATTAAATTGCGTGGCTTTTCTTTGATAATCCGGCAACCATACATACACATAGGGCTTCATGGCAAACTGGGATTAAAATGATTCAAAGTATAGCTATGCAGTTTAATGCAAAAATAATGTAAAAACGTAGAAAAACGGGGTTTTAAAAGGTGAAAATCAAATATTGTGTGACACTTTAGCTTTAAATCAAGAATTGTGTGCAAAAGAAGGGGGAATATAGTGAAAATAAGCTTAGTTCAAATTTGAACTTTGATGATGGATATCTCGAGAACGAAACGTTTCCGCCAAATAATTCTTTCAGATTCGTGATCAGCGCCCCAAAAACCCCTTATACCAAATTTTGTCAAAATCGGAGTTGCTCCCATTTTCTAGAAAATTACCGAATGTATTTTAAAATGATAAATTTTTCTTCATTCAATTTTAATATAAATATGACTTTATTTATAAAAATTTAGCATGGTCCCAATAAGAGTGATAATATCACAGTGTTCAGTAGCTGCTACTTTTAGATAGCAGTAGCAGCGATCACCGATATCAAAAAATCACTGTTAAGCCCACCGACAAGGATCTAGGTAAAGCACATTCAGACATATTTCGTTCTGACTTCTAGAGGCCAATAAACGACCCTTTTGTCCCCTATTGTCGGCAGGCTCTTTAGCCAGGTGTTAACCTGCTATAATATTTGAACGGAACAGGGTGGAATTTACTTTTTTTTATAGGAAATTAAAAATAGAAACACATTGATAATCACATATTTTATTATTAATAGGAACAAAATTTATAAAATATACCTAGGATACTACCTACTTAGTCATTTAAAAAATAAATAAATAAAAAGCTTTTAAAAATACAATATACAATATAAAATGAAAAGTATCTAAAAATATTACAACTTATAATTATTATTGGGACCTATTCAATTAAATCAGTGTCACTATCACTATCATCCCCTAACTGTATAATTAACTCCTTAACATTACTTGAAAGTGTGGTATATGATTGTTCAACTTTAATTACGTGATCTACGCTGTTGCTCCAACTATTTACTGGTATTTTATCTATTTCCTGGTGATAATGCCTAATACAAAACTATTTAAAGTCGGTGAACTGTTGTTTCGTCTAACTTGCGATTTCAATTGATGCCAAATATGTTCTATAGGGTTAAAAATGCAGTGATATGGTGGAAGCCTTAAAACTGTATGCCCCATGCTATTTGGCAAACTCATCACAAACATATTTTTTCTAATAATAAAAGTTACCTAGTACCCAAAATTATGTTTAGAAATACTAACTACATACCTCTTTACACATTTTTACATATTTTTAGACAATTTATATCTATCTATCAATATTTCAATTGCTTCTCAATGTAAAAGTAAAAGTCTACTCTGGCCCTGCCGGCCGGTAGGAAGATTTATTGGAGGCAATATAATCGAAGTCCTTAAGTCAGAACGATATATGAATGAATACAGTTTACACCGTACGATTATCGACTGTAAATATTG
>JACEGR010005777.1:0-68832 GCA_014170235.1 Listronotus bonariensis
ATGATATATGAACCTGAAAGACAGAGTTTTGAAGACAGATTTTATAAAATAACTTCAACTGTAAAACAATTTTTGGATTCACGCGAAAATCATGAGATAGATAACCTGTCAAATAAATCAAGCATCGGTGGTTCTCAAGCAAGTAATACTTTCAATTTAAACAACATTAAACTACCTCCATTGAATTTACCCACGTTTGATGGGTCTTTGGACCAATGGTTATTTTTTCGGGATAGTTTTAATTCCATTATACATGAAAACGCGACACTTACTAAAGTTCAAAAATTTCACTATTTGCGCCTATCACTACAAAGTGCCGCGGCTGACACAATTAAATCTTTACAAGTATGTGACGACAATTATGATGTTGCTTGGAAAGTACTTTCCGAACGGTTCGAAAACAAATCATTATTAATTAATAATCACATTAAGGCTCTTTTTTCTTTACCTACACTTACAAGGGAGTCTCACAGCGGTCTAAGGGAATTGTTAGACGGCTTACAAAAACATTTAAGATCTCTAAAAGTTTTGGGGTGTCCTACTGAATATTGGGATGATTTACTTATATACTTAATTTCTAACAAATTTGATAACTCTACAAGGCGTTCATGGGAAACAAAAAATAACTCAAACACGCTACCTACTATGAATGATCTTCTTGATTTCCTAAAAGATCGATGTCGTCTCTTAGAATCCCTAGCTACCAATGTTGAAGGTAAGTTACCACAGCAACGATTTACACCAAAACGAAACACAGGTTCATTTCTTGTTACAAAAACAAAATGTTCTTTGTGCAGCAAAGATCACTTAATATACAACTGTGCTGACTTCATTAAACTTACTCCATTTGAGAGATTAAATACAGCAAAACGTTTGCGACTGTGCATAAACTGTCTTTGCAATAATCACCCCACAAAAGACTGCAAGTCTACAGGTTGTAGGCGATGTAGCAAAATACACCATACACTATTACATTTTGATTATACTGAAAATCAACGAGAAACCCAACAAGGTAACATCTCGGACACTAAAACTGAAACAATTAAAACAAATAAAAATTGTAATGATGACGATTCTAGTAAAGTCAATTCTTTTTCCTGCCAAACTAACCTTTCTACAGATTCTTTACCAAAACCCCAAATTTTACTTTCCACTGCAGTACATTGTTTGTTTAATTTTAGAATATCGTAAAGTTTTGTGAAATAAATTGTACTTGACTTTCATTGTCAAGCAAGCAGGGGAAAATAAAAATTATTATTGCTGGGGATTTTAACATAGAAATGCTTAAAGAAAACGGAAACAAAACAAATTTTGAATCAATGCTGCAATCCTTTAATTTAAAACAATCAGTACATGAAAATACTAGGATAGTTCATAGCTCAGCTTCTTGTGTTGACAATATTTTTGTAAATTTAGAGTATATAGAAAGTAAGGTTCTTAAAACATTCATCTCCGACTATACTGCACAAAAACTTACGTTTCAAGTAAATCAACCAATACCTAACATTATACAGTACAAAAGATTTTTTTCTGAACAAAATAAAATCTTATTTTTAAATAATTTAAAAGACCAGGATTGGTCTCAAACATACGAAGTAAATAATCATGATGTAAATAAACAATGGGATACATTTATAAATAGTTTTTCTAATATTTTTAATCACTGCTTTCCTCTTAAACCTATTAAAGATAAATATAAAAGAAAAACTCCTGATGATCCAAGAATTAGAGATTGTAAAAATAGATTGGATATTTTATTAACATTAACCCGGGTAAATAATGATTTTAAGCAAACATACAATGCAACTAAAAAAGAATATGATGTTTTGTTGAGGGCAGTAAGGTCGGAGGAGTATGAAAAAAAAATAAGATTTGCAGATAACAAAACTAAATGTATGTGGAGTATATGCAGAGAGATAACTGGTGATAGGGGCAAAGAATCTGATATTGGTATTAAAGGGAATCCTGAAGAAATACCAAAACAATACAATGAATATCTTTTATCTATTGTTCCAGAGTTATTAAAGAATTTAAAAATTTTGCCAAAAACTTCCAGAATTAAAAAAATAATCGATCTTTTTTCTTAAAACCAGTGTCTCCGGCTGAACTATGTAAACTTTCCAAAAAATTAAGAATAAACACAGTTGTGGTGTAGATGAGATACCTACAAGCATTGTTAAAATGGTAATTCCTGTAATTAAAGACATTCTTTGTTATCTTATAAATAATTGTTTTAAACATGGCATTTTTCCACATCAGCTTAAGATTGCATTAATAAAACCAATATTTAAAAAGGGAGATCCTGAAGTAATGGAAAGTTATAGACCAATAAGTCTTTTATCAGCATTCTCTAAATTGTTTGAGCTACTATTGTGTCAAAGACTTGTAGATTTTATGTATAAGTGTGGCCTTATTAATGCAATTCAACATGGATATACATCTGGTAAATCAACTGAAACTGCTATTTTTCAGTTTACTAAACATATCTTGGATCTCATCGAAACAGGAAATTTTGCACTTGGCATATGTTTGGACCTGTCCAGGGCATATGACAGTATTGATCCAGATATTTTATTGGAGAAGTTAGAACTCTATGGTGTCAAAGGAACTGCTCTTAAGTTATTTAAATCATATTTAACAGACAGGCTTCAAAAGGTTAAGATAACAAAGAATAGAAAAACTTACTATTGTAGTTTAATGGAGAATAAAATAGGTATTGCTCAGGGAAGCATTTTAGGTCCAATACTTTTTGTAATTTTTTTGAACGACCTTAATTCCATAACAACCGCTCCGATTAAAAATATAACTTGCTATGCCGATGACACAAATCTTATCACGGGAGGTAAAACGCTTGGTGAAGTACTAACATACAACGGAAAAACATTTTTTAACAAAACCAACGACTGGTTTGATGAAAACAAACTCTTGCTTAATAAAAGCAAAACAAGCGTCCTCTTTTTTAGAACTAAACAAGCAAATGTACTTAAACCACAACAAATATCTTTTGGAGAATCGGACTTAGATTTGATGGAACACACAAAATTTTTGGGCATTCACTTGGATGAGTTCCTAGATTGGTCACACCATATAGGCTCACTTATCGGGAGATTAAACTCAGTCTGTTATGGAATTAGGGTAGTTGCAAAATATTTAAATGAAAAGAGTTTAAAAATAATATAATATGCAAATTTCGAATCAGTATTGAAGTACGGAATCATTTTTTGGGGTAGTAATAGATTAATAGAAAAAATATTTGTTGTGCAAAATCGTGCATTAAGAATACTTAAAAAAATGAGTTTTAATGAAAGTTGCAGAGGAGTTTTTAAAGCATGTGGAATTTTGACAGTGTATGGTGTTTAAATTTATGAGTGTCTACAGTTTTTTTAAATAACAGAAGTATGTTCGGGCTGGAAACATTTCATCAGTACAATACTAGAACTTTAAATGTAACTTATCCAGTCCATAGATTAACATTAACAGAAAAAACCCAAGCTACATGTGTCTTAAATTTTTAAGAATTTACCAGCTAGTATACAGTGCATAACTGGTCAAAAAGTTTTTAAAAACAGTGTAAAAAGTTGTTAATTGACTTGAAACCATACTCATTGCAAGATTATGTTAGATATTAGTAATTAGTTAGATAGAGAGATATATAGTTTTTTGTATAGTTTAACAATACATTATTTTCCCTTTTATGACGCCATTTCTTTTTATGTTTTTTAGGTTTGTTTGTACTTTGTGCAGAGAATGTATGTTGGACATAATTAGAAATAAAGATTATTATTATTATTATTATTATTATTATTATATTTAAAAAAATTATCAAATATTGTTAGGGTCAACTTGAGTACCCTGGAGGTGAATGAAACAAATATTTTCCTTAAATAGATTTGTATCTCTAGTTCATAACTCTCGCAGTTTAGGTGTTATAGAAGCCCGACGCACTAGTGAAGAAGCCTGTATATTGCTAGTTGTACTGGAGTATGGTGTGTTGGGCGTATATAAGCCCCCCTCAGCATAAGAAAGAAAGGAAATTTGTATGGAAACTTCCTTTGCTTGCTATGTTTTTAAGGCGTATAGTTATGTGGACCCCCTCCCCTTAGTAGACGGAAAGAACATTGTGTATACAAATTGGTAAAATGTATTTATTTGGAAGGGGTGGAACCTTTTTTTTACTCTTTAAAATTTTTTGACATAACAAAACAAATTCTAATCAAGAAAAAAATGTATTTTAAAATTTTAAAGATGGGCTTGTTTATCAAAATTTCTTGGCAGGCAACCTCCCTCTCATTAAAAAGCTATATTGGGTGTTTATAGAAAAATAGTGTAGGATATACGTGCAAAAAAGTTATTTTATTTTGTTCAATAGAATAAAACACTCCGCCTTCGGCGTCGTGTTCCAAACTTCCCTTTTCACACAAAAAAGTCACTTTTAGCACTTACAGTGTGGGCCAAGTTAACCTTGCACACTTTTTAAATAATAATAACTTTTTATCTGTTGCGCCCATCTTTTTCATTTTTTGGGGTTAATAGGTAAATGTTTTCTCTAGGGGCGCATTCAGAATCGACGCCCGGTAAAGGCCCGACATGCGCACATGAAGACTTGCGCAATAAGCAAGATCTTATCAGAACTAAATATAAGGAACATATTCGTTTGCCAAGGCCAAGGTTGTGGTAAAGTTTACCCCAATTTTGTCGAATCTGAATGCGCTCTAGGTTTGCCAAATTTGGTCAAATAGATTTAAACAGGACTGGACTTACGGTACTTTTTCCAAAATGATGCATTAAGCTTCGTTGCAAAAAAAACAATTTTATTTACAATTAGGCTGATACGTTTATTTTCAATTAATTTACTGTTAAGTTTGGTTAGCATCCAACTCAGTAACCATGGTAACCTCATATTTTTTATTTTCAAAGGACACTAAAAAAAGTTATTTTTTTTAAATCGAGAGAAATGCAAGCTGTATGGGGAGCATTATTTATCAAAAATAATTATAATTTCTAAATCCTTAAATTGTTGATGGATTTGGTTTTACTAAATCATTTCCCATAGTTTGTTTACGAGAAAAACGTATTAGCTTAATTGTAGCTAAATCAGATTTCTTTTGCAACGAGGTTAAATAAAGTATTTTGAAAAAATGGCGTAAGTCTAGTCCTGTCTAAATCTATTAGACCAAAATTGGCAAACCTAGAGAAAACCTATCTAACCATTAGCTCTTTAAAAATAAAAAGGATAGGCTTAACAGATAAAAAGTTATTATTAGTTAAAAAGTGTGCAAATTTAATTTGGCCCACCCTGTATATCCTAAATATCTATTGCAACTACCTTAACCCTTCTTTATTACACTATTTATTTAGTTGCATGCATAGAAGCAAGCTCTAACTGGTTCAATAGGTTGCTATTGCCCATTTGCAAAAATATTATTATTTTTCCTTCATCAACGCGTCAAGAATAATACAGAGTAAAAATGCTGACAAAAACTCAAAATAGGTTAAGGTAATTTAATAAGATGTGTGAATATCAAAGAGGATGGACAAGGGGAGAGAAACAGTCAATTTACCCCCACCAATTAAAAAATGGCGCTCACCTGCGACTTGTGATTGTGTTCAGCGACCGAAAGAGCTCGTCAAAGTTTTATTCTATTCTTGCTTAAAGTTGGTAAAAAGCACGTGCTTGGTTAAAAGTATGGATTTATTTATAATTTTTTGTTTCAGTACGCACTTTTTACATATAATTTTTGTGTCTAAATCAATACTATCAGCCAAATATCTTTCCAACTTTAACCGGTTTGATGGTTAACTTAACACAGCGGGATTACTTGTCATGCGCATGAGAGGTTCTTTTTTCGGCTTTCTATTGGCTGTTATAAATGTCAAAACACTATACTTTTAATATGTTCAATATGGCTGATGTTTTGTGGTTGTTGTGGCTGTTTATTTGTTTTGTGTTTTATTCGGTTTAATTTTACGTGACCTGTGTTATAAATATAAATTATTGAAACAAAATTTGTGTAAATTTATTGTTTAAATAAATTATTTTTTATTATTTACGTTGTTTTTTTATGAATAAAAACAAATTAACACTTTATGTAAGATTTATTTTTTTAACAAAATATTATATACATTAATATTTTATATAAATACGGAAAATATATTTCATAAATATCATGCTGAAGGTAAAAGCACAATTAACCAATAGAGGATTTCTGTGTGCGTCACTCCCCATTTAAAAAATCCTTAAACTGTAAAAGACAGACAAATGACCAGTTTAAAAAGTATTATTAGTGATAAAAATTATACTAAAGCAAAAAAATAAAAAGGCCTAAACACTAAATAACTGACCCAGTTAAGGTACAAACCAAGATTAGAGTGTGTATACTTAAGTTCGTACCATAAGGCAAACTATTATTAAGTTTACAAAAACATTCAACCATCCCATAAAAATTGTTTTTGGTGGTAGGTATGTAAAATATCTTAAAAATTATGAATTTTTCTTTAGGAGGAAAGTACACTTATTTTTGTCAATATCGAAAATTTGTGGAAAAAAGTTTTTAGGATTAAGATTTTTTTTTTGCAATACCGAACATTTTTGAGCTTCCTTTACAAAAGTATTTTATTTCGAAATAAGTATACAGTATTGTGAAAACTTAAAATTTTATTGTAAATTAAAACCTACAATCTTATCTGTTTCTTCATACCTAAAAAACAAGTATGTAGATATCGAATAAAATGGACCAAGCACAGTGGCCTATGGAAACTGAAATCCTACTACGCTTTTCTCAGTATAAGTAATATTAACTTATACACTATAATACCTTTTAACTAAATAGGATCAAAATAAATCTATGATTTACTTGGTTGGTTAGTTTAAGCGTGCTATTTTTATATATTTCTTAAAATTATACAATTCTTTACATTTTACAACCATTCTTCATGCTAAATATTTAATTTCACAATAAAAGTTTAGTTTTCAAGAAATACTGCTATATAGATTTTCATTTTTAGTTCCTATTTCCTTAAAATTTATATATATTTTTCCACATTAACCTATTCCAATCCAAGAAAAAAAATAGACTTCTACCAAATATATTTTAAGACGCCAATAGCACTAAATTACCAATATTTAGTTATTAAAATATTCATAAATTTCAATATAAACCACATTTCACACTTTTTATTAATGTTTTATGTATATTTACTCAATAAATCAATGTTTTTGAATATACCGCCGATTTTGACATTGGGAGTGCGTATGCGCATGCCCTGCCATCCCGCAGAGCCTTTCTTCAAATTGTGCCACTTTTCAAATCGGCGATTGATCCTCTATACTTGTCTATTCTCTTTGGTGAATATATTTGGAATTCATTTTTAACTGTTAAACACACTAACCTGCAAAAAGAATATTTTTTTGCTTCTTCGAATTATTACACATTATTTTTATAGATTTGATACTTTTAAGTAAAGATATCCAATTAAAAAATATGTATCACATCTAGTTGTGTTATATTTTTTTAAAACGCATTTTTAGCTTTAAAGTAAGATCCTTAATATAATAAATAAAAAATAAAAAGACATAAACCTAGTTCGTTCCAAGTCCTAAAAATAAATTAAATACTATAAACTTGTTATTAGTTGCATTTTATTTCGTAGTTTTTTTTCTTTTCGTATTTTTCTTTTTCTTTTAGGATTTTACGGTAAATCAACCAACGAAAATCTGCAAGCATTGCTGTTTAATATTTCTCGTTTTATCGCTTTTTAATTAAGCTATATGTCCTAATTAAACCTTCAACTATGTTCATCTAATACCTACTGCATCCAGATTTGCAAGAAAACAAATCAAGGAAAATTTTAAAAAATGTATTTTAAGGACACGTTGTTTCATTTTAGAGTAGTACTAGAAAATCAAAGTTTTTGAATAAGTAATTTGTTGGAAGCTTTTATGCTTTTATTAAAAAACATGGTTATACCCTTCTAAAAAACCATTTTATGGTTCTTTTTATTGTAATACAACTAAATTTTAAAATAAGTGTTCCTAATGATCTTTCGAATTTGGAATCCTACAATGATAAATTTTTAAAATTTTTGCACCTAACTGATTTGAGGATATTTTCAGTTATTAAAGTACTTAAAACCTTTACCATTCTTATTCATTTTTTTCGCCCTTTCAGGGTCATCCCACCCAGGTCCGACGACCGCCCCCTAGGTGGTGCACTGCAGCCTGAAGGCTTATTGTACTTTGACCCCTACTCCTTCCCATTCACACACCATTCATTCCATAACTTGGATGGTTGTTGCTCGGTCCGTTCGTCACCCCCGAGCAGAACACCGCGTGCCGTTGCCCAAAACCCGCCGGTCACCCATCCAAGTTATGGGCGCGCACTTCACTGCTTAACTCCGGAGATCGACGCTGCTGAGACAACCGGAGCAGCCACAAGCGCGCCATATTCTTATTCATTACTTTTATGCCAAATTTTATAGGACCTGGCTTTATCGGGAGTAACGGTATAACATTTTCTTTACTTGGAACCAATGATTAACAATTCCACCTTTATATTTTTCTTTTTCTTTGTCTTGTATTTTTATTTAACAAATGCCATTTTTTAAATTTAGATCGCGGAAGTTAAGCCTTTGATATGGTAAGTTCTAATTGTCAAACAATATCATTTTAAATAAACTGAGAAAATAGGATATTGTTATTAAGCTGGTGGTACATGAGGATCAATTGGTGTAGTTATTCGATGGGTGCTTTTGGTTTCATAAAAACACCGTAGGTTGGTTAATTTATTCTTTTTCTAATAATTCAAATTCTTTTTGTGGGTACAAGTACGATCAGTACAAAATAAATTAGTATTTATGCAAGAATGACACACAAAAATCCAAAATTATAGCAATTATAAAAAATGCTTTTACACAAAATGGTTATGTGATTGCAAATAGCTAAAAGCACAAGTAATTGCAACCCTTAATGTTTTATGTTTATTGTATTTTTATTTAAAGAATGATTTTGCAGACCAGTAACTTTTTTCCAGTGGCGGTGCTTGAAAAAAAGGTCCTCACCTTTCTTGCGAGGCCTTTTAGGCGTTGGCGAAGTTATCCGCGTATCCTGTGGATGAAAAAATTTGAGAAGCCAAAAAAAGTCCTACGCCATTTTTTTTTACTTTTTTAACACGTTGTAACAGGGCCATATTATCCATTAGGCTGACTAGGCTACAGCCTAGGGCGCCATAAAAAAATAGGTGCCAGATAGGGGAGTAATAGGCGCCAGACAGGGGAGTTTTAAAAAAGTTTAGGTTGAGTGGGGATTTTGGTAAATAATTTATCTGTGAATAAGGTGCTTTGGAATGAAATAGGCAAATAGGCGCAAAAAGAAGGAAATGATTTTTTTTTCTTGGTCATCAAATTCTATTTCGGGTGGTGAAGTAAGGAGCCTGGCACTCCAAATAGGCGCTACGGAGGAAAGGACCTTTTTTGCGCTTCAAAATTTTTTGGTGGAAAATAGGCGCTGCCGGAATTCTAGCCTAGGGCACTTCAAACAGTACAATACAGGGTCGTATTGACCCTGTATTGTACAGTTTTACGGGGCCCCTAATGTACAATTTCGAGTCTCCAAGACCGTCCGCATTTTTTTATTTCGGTATGTTTCCTTTATCACATTGCATACCTACACCTTGCCGCTACACTGCCTACGCCTAGCTACGCTACTGCAGATATCAAGATCAAATCAAGATCAAATGTTGTACAGGGTGTTTAAATAATACTTTTATTTTTTAGAAAATTAAATAGCAATAGCACTCTCATTTAAAATGAAACAACCTGTATATTTTTACATCACATGATGACAAATAAAATAATCTTTCAAATGGTGTACAGGTTGCCTTTATCTATCTTTAATCTTTTCTCCAGTGAACTTCATTTTTACAATTTTCTATTTCAAATGTCTATTTAAATTACAGTTGGCTGGTATACCAGTTTAGCTTAAAAAATAACACATAAGCAATGTGAGAAAAAAACAGCCTAACGCAAATACCCGAGTATAAACATTTTTGATTGAATTAGTCACATACATCCTTTTTCGCTGCTATACTGGCCGATATCCTAATACCAATATACTTGCTTAACCAGTATGGCAGCCATTAATATTTTTCCTAAAGTAACATTAAAACTAAATAATAATTATCGATGTTAAGTATTTTAGACAGTTTAAAAAAGTTTTAGTGTTTCTAAATGAAAACCCTTCACCTACAACAACAAGATGATATAATACTGGTAGGATGTGAAAAAATGGTTTACTTTAGTCTTTATCCCAAACAATATTCCAGCCGAAACCAACTGATTACCTAAATAGTTGCTTTAAAAAAAACTGTTAATTTTGGGTAATGAAAAGCTCGAGTCTGCGTCGTTAATTTTCTTTATTATCTAGTTTTCTATTGCTTTTATAAAGTTAACACTTATTAGTTAATGTGTAGAGCGTATAATTGCAACAATTTTTTTTTCAACATTTTTTTATGCGATCAACCGTCCTTGGGATAGAGGGCGCAGAAACCGTACCGTTCAGAGATTTACACGACTTGTGAGCTCGGTACGTTTAAATTGACTTTAAATAAGGTAAACACTGGCAGGTGGAGATTAGACAAAAAATGTCTACATGCAAAAATTTTGGACAGGATGTCTAATTGGGTTTGGTGGTTTTTTCCAGTTTTTCTGTTCTATAAAATGACGTTACTAAATTTAATATCCTACGTTTTGTGTTTGAGCTTTGAGCCACCATCATGAACTTTGTTTTTTTTTAAATAGGCGGAATATTTGGTTTACAACTCAATAAACTCGTATTTTAATTCTGAATCCAACGATATTTCACACTTAAGATTTGTGCGACGCGACGCGACGTCTGGAATGAAGAAAATATCATCCACTATTTTTTCATTTAAAATTACGTTTTTATTCCAAGCGGTTTTGGAAATTTTAGTTTGATGGTAAGTATAAATTAATTTTTTTAACCCTCTTATTATTTTTTTACCCATTTATTTATAATTTACCTTACACACTACAGGTAAGGGTACTGAGTAATTTACATACATTTACTTATACGTAATAAAATAAACCATATAATTGAATCAAACGCCTCTTTCAACTTTATCGTAGCCTATCATAAAAAAATGGATTTTAATGGCAAAATAGTGAATGATGGTGGCTTTTCGGTTCAAAACGTCGCTTTTATGTAAAGTGTAATATATCTTCGGATTTAGTAATAAAATACGAGTTTACTAAGTTTAAAACCAAATATACCGCCTATTTAAAAAACAAAGTTAACGATAGTGGCTCAAAGACGAAAAATCGAATCTTAAATTTAGTGACAATATTTTATAGACTAAAAAAGTGGCAATGTTAATGTGTCGTTTGTTTTATAATATCTCTTAAAATAAAACGAGAAAAAATTAAAAACTGTTTCAAAATTTTCGGATTTTTTCCGGATAATTCCGAAACGGCTGCAATTTTTTAATAAAAAAAATATTGTTAAGCATAAAAATACGCAACTTTGCCCCAATTTAACCAACCCTCTTACCGTTTCCGAGATCCTAATGGTGTTCCTCGAATTTGTAACACCCTGTATATTTCTTACAATCAACATTTTTTTTTCTTTATGCTTATCTTCAAAAATTTCGATTATACTATTATTTTTATTTTCGTTAGTTCTGATTTTAAAGCCTAATAAAATTTGTGAACTAAATGCACTTTTTTCTCAGGGTTTCTTAGTGTTGACAATATGCTTATTAAAAAGTTATAGAGTAAAAATATCACTAAAAAAAGAAGAAGCTGACCCTGATATTTTTATAATAGAAACAGACAAAAAATAAAATTCTTGCAAGTATAGAATACGTAGAGATTTTCTTAAAAGTATATTCTTACATTAGAACAATTTTTCTTGATGAAAAAAAAATTTTTGCTTCAAAAACTTACATTATTTTTTATTAAATTATTAAGCTGTATTTATAGATGGCCGTTTCTGTTTCCGTTTCCTTATATCATATCAGAAACCAAAACGTCAGATGACAAACGGAAACAGAAACGTCAATCTATAAATTTAGCTTTAAAATTAAATAATATTATCCTTATATTTTTTGTTTTTGGGTTTTCGGTCAATTAAATGAGAAACTATTTGATGTTTGTTGACGTTTCGGTTTATTATTAAACCATCTTCAGAATCTATAATTTAAAAAACAACGATCTTAATTTTAATACAAAGCAAAAGAAAAATATTATACAAAGGGCGCTGCTATTATTAATATAAAATAATTTAAAATTAACATACCTTTTTTTTAATATTATTTTTTAAACTTAATCACTAATATTTAACAAATTAAAACTACAATGTTACATTTTGAAAGCTTAGAGAGAACTAAAATATTTTTCCAGTAATCTTGGTTTTATTTAACGTTTATTACAAGGTCCCTTTCGGTTTTTCCTAATTTTGATAGTAAAAATTTGCATTTTATTATCCTGTAATAAGGTTATTATATACAATACTAAGATTATTTGTGTCGGTCCTATGGTTTACTGTATTTTTGGTTTTTTAATGTGAATCATCTCTTTTATATTTCTTTTTCTAAAATTTGTTTCGTAGTCTAAAATTTGTACGTTTTTAAAGTCAAAATATTGTAAGTTTTCTATTGCGTGATTAGCTAGTGCTGTTGAATTTTCTTTAATGTCTCTAATACTTGATTGATGTTCTTTTATTCTATTTTTTAAATACTGTTTTGTTTGGCCAATGTATGATTTTGGACAGTTTAGACAGTCTATTTTATAAATGAGGTTTGTTTGTTCTAATTGTGGAATTTCGGGTTTAAGTTTAGTAAAAAGTGTTTTTAAGTTATTTAGTGGTTTTTCAGCAACATGAATTTTAAATGGTTTTAAAACTTTTTTAATTTTATGATTTATTTTAGGGTTATAGGGTAATGAAATGTATTTTTTGTCTTTATCACTGTTTTTGTGTTGGTGTTTATTAGAGTTATATATATTATTTATTCTCGATTTTATGATGGGTTCTGTGAAATTTTTTGGTTATTGGTTATTTTTAAGACTTCTCTTATTTTTTTAAGATTTTGTGGTCTGTGTTTTGGATCAGAAAGTTTTATTGCTCTGTCAACTAATGAGTTGACAACACTTTTTGTATGCTTTTGGGGTGTTTGAGTTAAAATTAAGGTATCTACCAGACCATACTGGTTTTGTATACCAGTTTGTTTTTATTATGCCATCATTATCATAGCTTATTGTTACATCGAGGAAATTAATTTTACGATTACTTTCATTTTCGTGTGTAAATTGTTGAAGTTTTAAATGAAATGAATTAAATTTTTTAAGTGTATATTGAAGCCTATTACTTGGAATACAAAGAAGACAGTCGTCAACAAATCTTTTAAAAAAATATGGCTTATAATCTAAAGACTCTATGACACTGGTTTCGAGGCATTCCATGACAAGGTTGGCTATTGTAGCTGAAATTGGTGAACCCATGGCAACACCGTAAATTTGTGAAAAGAATTGTTCTTGAAATTGAAAAAAGTGGATGAAATGCATAGTTTGGTTGCTTCGATATATTCATTTTTTGGGATGGTGGTAAATTCCTTAATTTGTGACCACTTCTTATCAATACTTTTTATTGCAAGTTCTCTCCAAGCTTTCAAAATGTAACATTGTAGTTTTAATTTGTAAATATTAGTGATTAAGTTTAAAAAATTTAAAAAAAAAGATTCTGAAGATGGTTTAATAATAAACCGAAACGTCAACAAACATCAAATAGTTTCTCATTTAATTGACCGAAAACCCAAAAACAAAAACTAAACCAAAAATTAAATTTGCTCTTACAGCAATCCCATCACAACCCTTAGATGCAATCCATTTAGATACGTTTCAATTTTCAAACACAAAATTTTTAACAATTATCAATGTTTTTTCTAGATACGGACAAGCCTATATTTTAGAACCAAAGAGAATAGACAAGGATAGAGGATCAATCGCCGTTTCGAAAAGTGGCACGCACTCCCAATGTCAAAATCGGCGGTATATTAAAAAACGTTGATTTATTGAGTAAATATACATAAAACATTAATAAAAAGTGTAAAATGTGGTTTATACTGAAATTTATTAATATTTTAATGACTAAATATTGGTGATTTAGTGCTAATGGTGTATTAAAATCTATTTGGTAGAAGACTATTTTTTCTTAGATTGGAATAGGTAAATGTGGAAAAATGTTTAGGTATAAATTTTAGGGAAATGAGAACTGAAAATAAAAATCTAAATAGAATTATTTCTTGAAAACTAAACTTTTATTGCGAGATTACTTATTTAGCATAAAAAATGGTACTAAATGTAAAAGAAGTGTATAATTTTAAGAAATATATGAAAATAGCATGCTCAAACTTACCAACCAAATAAATTTTAGATTTATGTTGATCCTATTTAGTTGAAAGGTATTGTAGTCTATAAGTTAATATTACCTACTTATACTAAGAAAAGCGTAGTAGGATTTCAGTTTCCATAGGCCACTCTGCTTGGTCCATTTTATTCGATATCTACATACTTGTTTTTTAGGTATAAGGAAGCAGATAAGATTGTAGGTTTTAATTAACAATAAAAATTTAAGTTTCCACATTACTGGATACTTACTTTGAAATAAAATACTTTTGTAAAAGAAGCTCAAAAATGCTCGTTATTGCAGAAAAAATCCTAATCCTAAACATCTTTTTTCCACAAATTTTCGATATTGACAAAAATAAGTGTACTTTCCTCTTCACATAAATTTATATTTTTTAAGATATTTCATATAGCTACCACTGAAAACAATGAATATCGAATGGTTAAATTTTTTCGTAAAATTAATAATAAGTTTGCCTTATGGTACGAACTTAAGTAGACACACTCTATATCTTGGTTTGTACCTTAACTGGGCCAGTTATTAAGTTTTTTAAGTGTTTAGGCTTTAGGCCTTTTTATTTTTTCGCTTTAGTATAGTTTTTATCACTATTAATACTTTTTAAACTGATCATTTGTCTGACTTTTACAGTTCAAGCAAATTTTTTAAATAGAGAGTGACGCACACAGAAATCCTCTATTGGATCATTGTGCTTTTACCTCCAGCAAGATATTCATCAAATATATTTTACGGATGTATATAAAATATTAATGTATATAATGTTTTGTTACATAAATAAATCCTAGATAAAGTGTTAATTTGTTTTTATTCAAAAAAAAACAACGTAAATAATTTAAAAAATAATTTATTAAAAAAACCCATAAATTTCCACAAATTTTGTTTCAATAATTTATATCTATAACACAGGTCACACGTAAAATCAAACCCAATAAAACACAAAACAAATATACAGCCACAACAATCACAAAACATCAGCCATATTGAACATGTGAAAGTCGAGAGTTTTGACATTTATAACAGCCAATAGCAAGCCGGAAAAACAACCTCCCATGCGCATGACGAGTAATCCCGCTGTGTTAAGTTAACCATCAAACCGGTGAAAGTTTGCAAGATATTTGGCTGATAGTATTGATTCAGACACAAAAATGTTACGTACAAAGTGCGTACTGAAACAAAAAATTCTAAATAAATCCATACTTTTAACCAAGCACGTCCTTTTTAAAAAGTTAAGCAAGAATAAAATAAAACTTTGACGAGCTTTTTTGGTCGCTGAACACAATCACCAGTCGCAGGTGTGTGCCATTTCCTAATTGGTGGGGGTAAATCAACTGTTCCTCTCCCCTCTCCATTCTCTTTGTTTAGAACCTGTTTGCAATGCTGCGACAGTATTTGACGCACTTCTTACATTCATAACACATTTTGGTATTTTCTTATCAATAACTTGCGATAATGGTACGGAATTTAAAACATCCCTTTTAATAGATTTTTGCAAATTGCATAATATCAATTTACACTTTATAACACCCGGTAATTCTAATAGTAATAGCCCTGTAGAACGCCTACATTCTACACTTCTTGACAATATTAGAGTTTTAAATTTGGAAAGACCAAAAATAAGTATAAAAGAAACGATGAAATATGCAATCATAGGTTATAATAGCTCAATTCATAGCGTCACTATACTGAGAGAAATTTCTAGCAACCATAATTAAAGTTTTAATAATCATAACTAAATTATCTCAGTTAAATAGGGGACAGATAAGATCAGTTAATTCCATAATTAAAGTTGACTTTCTACTCCCAAATTAGTTACTATAACTAAGTCGGCTTAATAACCGAAAAATATCTGATATGTTAGCGACCATCATTTGGCATTGGTAGTGTGGTTATTAAAGTCGTCTAGTTACCGCTGTTGGTCCATGACATTATGGTAATTAAGTCATTTACTTTTTACTGCTCAATGGACTTAGTTGTGACTGATATTCAATCTTATTATCAGTATTACTATATCAACATTATGATCAATATTGTAATGTTAATGGACTTAACTAAAGAGCTTTTGTATGGTTATAATTTTTAGGACTTAGGGTAATACCTAAGCTTTAATTAAAGTAGCAAAAAATGTAGCTTGCTGGAATATACAGGGTGTCCGGAAGGTGAGGTCAAAAATGATAGGGGTGGTAGAGTGAGCCAAAATTATGTTAGTACTTCATATAAAAAGAAGTTCTATCGTGCTTCCTTAGGGAGTAATTGAGGTTTAAAGTTAGAATATAAAAAATAGTATTTCATTAATAACTTTTGAACGGTTGCCACAATAATAATGATATTTAGGCATTTAGATTAACTCGTACCAATGCTTTTTTCCATAGGCAAATGATGCGCCGTAAGTGATAATTATACAGGGTGAGACGAATTTTTTCGTTTATTTAATGCATTTCTTAACGAGGTAAAAAAATTACATTTTGGTTTGACCGTATAATTTCTCTATCATTTTTGTACCAAAAAGGTATACTTTATTTAAATTGATACCTTGGACCGTTTTTCATATAAACGCATTTTAAATCCAGACATACCCCCATTTTGTATGTAATAAAAATCAATTTTTTGAGAAAATTATTAAAATATGGTAAAGTTTTTAAAAAACAGTCTTTATTTGTGTTATAAAGTTTCAAAGGCCTTTAAACACCATTTTTAATTTTTTTAAACCACATTTTAATATTTTCCTCAAAAATGGATTTTTTTGTTATATACAAAATAGGGGTATGTCTGGTTTTTAAAATGCGATTTTATGAAGAATGGTCCAAGATCTCGATTTACATAAGGTATACCTTTTTTGTACAAAAATGATGAAGGAATTAAACGGTTAAACTAAAATGTCAAATTTTTAATCTCTGTAAAATATGCATATAATAAACGAAAAAATTCGTCTTACCCTGTATAATTATGAATTGCTGCGCTATCATTTGCCTCTGAAAAAACACTGGTATGAGTTTATTTAAATGCCCAAATTTAATTATTATTGGGGCAACCGTTTAAAAGTTATAAATTAAATACATTTTTTTATTCTAACTTTAAACGTCAAAAACTCCCTAAGAAAGCGCGATAGAACTTTTTTATATGAAGTACTAACATTATTTTGGCTCACTCTATCACTTCTACCATTTTTGACCTTACCTTTCGAGACACCCTGTATAAGCCTTAGTTATTGTAGTATATGGCTTTAGTTGCTTCAGCAAATAAGCTGTAGTTCCTGTAGCAAATTAAATTTATAAAATATATATGGTCAAGGGAGTATATGGAGAAGTATTAGGAATTAAAATCTATAAATTTGTATGTATAGGTATGTATTATGAGATAAGTGGGATAAGTGGATGAGGTTGGTTTTTTTTGGCTTATTATTTTTACCAAGGCCATTTGACTGATAAACGAGTAAAAATATATATTTTTTAAAAACCAAATATTTTATTCCGTTTTTCTATGTTTGTGGTTTGTTTTAGCGTTGTGCAGTTTAATAATGGCCAACAAACGTACTTTAACGGAATGGGGCTTTAATTAAAGTGCTATAAAAGCTTTTAAAACTAAGCATTAAAGGATTTGCAACTTCCTCATTAATATTGGTAATTATTTATTCTTTTATTTTTGCGATTAAAATTGGGTTACTGGGCAAACCATTTTCTCTTCCGTAGCTGGGCGGGGTAAAACCATGGTAAAGTGAATGTCTAGAAATTAAAGTGGGTTCATTACGTTTTGCTTGACAAAATTTGAGCAGTTTCTGAAATTTTATTTTAAAATAGGCATTCTAAATAGCACATAAAAAAGCGAAATATTCACGTTTTGCAAAAATATAACTGTTAAATAATTGCCATTTATGACTGAACATTTAAAATTTTAAAAACTTGTGTCCGCAAAACCTATTGAACCTGCATTAATTTCTGGACATTCACTTTACATCGTCTTTTACCATGGACTTACCCCGCCCAGCCACGGAACAGGAAAAGGTTCGCCCAGCACACAATTCACTTCGCGGTCTCGAAAGTTTCTTGATTCATAAATAAATAAAAAAACGATATTTTCTTGCTCCCTTGAAGGGTTTATGTCAGTAACTGCCTCTAGAACAAGT
The DNA here is from genome assembly GCA_014170235.1 of Listronotus bonariensis. NCBI lineage: Eukaryota > Metazoa > Arthropoda > Insecta > Coleoptera > Curculionidae > Listronotus > Listronotus bonariensis. The sequence goes on from JACEGR010005777.1 coordinate 18,555, forward strand.
AAGTATTTTTTTTTAATCGAAAAAATAAAAGAATAAATAATTTAGCAATATTAATTAAGAAGTTGCAAATCTTTTTAATGCTTACCTTTAAAAGCTTCTATAACACTTTGTTTAGAGCCCCATTACTGTAAAGTAACGGGCCATTATAAAACTGCATAACGCTAAACCAAACCAAAAACATAGAAAAACGAAATAAAATATTTGGTTTTTAAATAAATTAAGATTTTTACACGCGTCATTTTGGAATCAGTCAAATGGCGTCCGTAAAAATAATACGCCAAGAAAAACCTACCCTACCCAAACCACACGAAGCACAAAACTGAAATACCAGCAACAACGTTGCGCCTCTCTGGAAGACTTTCCGTTGACGAGCGCTACCGAAGTATATCGATTTTTAACGATTCATATCTAGCTAAATGACTTTAGTTATTATTATTAAAGCGCCCACTTCTAATACCTGAATATCTAATAGTATTAGGAAGGTCTTTTTCTGCCTTTATTAATGGAAACTTTATTTGATGCATTTAATAAACACAAATAATAAACTTAATTACCACAATTAAACCGCAACATAATAGTAAATCTGGTTAGATTTTATTAACACGTAAATGGATTGTAACTAAACCAACTAGTTAGTGTTATGCAGAAATTTATTAACAGTAATACCTTGATTTCAGAAAGGCAACTTTAATAGTTCTAGAAAGATCAATCTAATATCATTATTAAAAAAATAGCTATGTTACCTAAAAATAAAAGAATGGTTATTAACAAAGCAACTGAAAGGTAGTTTAATTAACTGTTTTCTTTCAGTGTTAACAACGCCCTTTTGACGTCATCAACGGTCGACTTAAAGCCATTGACCCTTTTAATATATCCGATGAAATGATTTTAAATCAATTTATTAACGACAGACGAGACAGACTTAAAGTCTTATATAACAAAATTCATGAAACAAGTCTTAATGCGAAAACTCGTGTCATAGAAAAACGCAATGAGAATCGCGAAGACCCACCTACACATATACCCGGTACAAAAGGATATATTAAAAATAAATGCGCGACGCGCAACAAAACCAAACAAAAATTCATTAAAACTACCATTGAACAAGATTTAGGTTCAAAAATAAAAACAAGAAAAGGCAAAATTTTACACAAGTCACAACTTAAAAACCACATACTAAAGCTAATGACCTTTTACAGGCAATTCACGAAGAACCTGACCTACCGCAGCCTTCATGCAGTTATGCTACTGATAACAATTAACTTGATATACTGTACCGAGGACATTCAAATAACATCTTTGAAATTCCCATTACTTCCTTTTCATTTAGGAAAAGCTAGAATTATAGAAAGTAAACATACTTTTATTCATTACGTAGAAATAGTACCTATAATTAATCAATTAAATAATATTAATAATACAAATTATTCACATTTTAGTTTTCCTAACTTGCTTTCGCATACACAATATTTAATTTTAAACGCTAGAATTAAGTTAAATAATATAACCCCTCATAATCGCTCTAAACGAGGATTAATCAATATTATTGGAAAAGCATCAAAATGGCTCTTTGGAACCTTAGACTATGAAGACGGTGAGAAATATAATAAAGTTATATCGATATTAGAAAATAATCAGTTATCAGCAAATAAAGAAATCTCTCTTCAAATCTCATTAACAAAACAACTTATTAATAATTATAATCAAACAATTACACTCCTCGATAAAAATCAAAGGCTCATACAAACTCGTATCGAAAAATTTGAAAAAGATGTAAACAATACTATCAACGACATTATAACATATTTATGGGCAGAAAATACATTAAAAGAAATTATTTTAAATTGCCAAAATTTAATAATTTTTCTTGATAATTTAGAAAATGCCATTATGTTCGCAAAACTAAATACATTGCATAGTACAGTAATTTCAGCTACTGAACTAGACAATGTTTTATTATATTTAAATAAATTATATCACAAAGAAAAATTAATTTATTTTAAAAATATAATATCTTACTATCATTTAGCAGGCCTTGAGGTTAGTTTTTCAAAAAGTAAAATAATATTTGTTGTACATTTTCCAATACTTTTAAAAGAATCATTTGACAGTTATCACCTATTCCCAATTCCTGTCAACCAATCAATAATTATTGTCCCAAAACAACCTTACCTAATACTTGGCACAGATCAATTACAATATGGTACCGAAAATTGTCATGCTATTGAGCAGACCTACATTTGCCAAAATCACTTGGAGCCATCAGCGAACAACTGCATCCAAGCCCTCATCAGAGAAGCCGAAAATGAAGATTGCCACCCTTTCAAAGTCCGAGTCGAAACAACTATTGTCAAGGAAATCAATAATCGATATGTATTAGCAATACCAGGAAAAAATCCACTAAAAATCTACAAAAACTGCCAATCAAACAACTACGCATTGATCAACGATCCAAGCCTAATCGAAATACCGACAAACTGCCAAATTAAAATTTTGGACCACCAATTCATAAATAAAGAAGAAATAATTTTGGGGACGCCACTGACACTACCAGCAATCCAAATTGGACATTTTAACATAAACAGCATTAAAGAAGATCCACTCAATTTAAATTCAATTGATTTGGAGAAAATTCATGAATTACAAGAAAAAGCTGCATACATGAAAATTCCAACCCCAAGAAAAATTCACCCTCTTGGATGGAGTTTCCTAAGCACCTTTACTATAATCGCAATCCTTATTGTAGTATGTTTCATTGGATGGAAAATTTACCAAAGAAAAAGAAAATTTTAGAAAAAAGAAGAGAGCCTAGCACGCAACCACCCGAAAACCAGCCAACTACCCTGCTGTTTTCGTCTTAAGGAGGGAGGAGTTATGTGACCACCATTTGGACGCCGTTCTCACGAGATTCCCGAAAAGCAGAATCAGCATTACGAACTTATAAGTAAGACCCATTTTGCATTGTATAATTATTCTTCACCTAAACTCTATTGTTAACGTTAGATTTAACCTGTATTCTGTATTTTTTATAAAATAAAGTTTTTTAAAAAGTACTTTGCGCAGACTGAACATTTAACTTGTGATTCGCGGTCTGGCTGAAAATGTCAATAAACTGATTTGACATCATGAAAAAAGGCCCACAGTGTATTCAGGATGTTTCACCTCTATTTACACACAATACAGTGTGTCCACGGATGAACTTAACAGTATGTACCTGTTTTTTTCTTTAATGTTTAGTATTGTAAAAATAGGTTTTTCTTTAAAAAAGTGTTTGCTTTGTCTGAAATACTAAAAACTAAAATTAAAATAGCTCTATGTTAAACACAGTGGTTTAAAATCACGAAAATAATTTTTCAAAAAAGTGAAAAAAAATATTTTTACAACTACCTAATAAAAAGTATTAAAAAATCTAATACATTTTTTACTTATGGCTTATTTTTACTTTAAAAAAAATCACGTGTTTTTTTCTTATGTCATTTTTGTTATTTGTAATTTTCCTGTGTATTATAAGGCGATTATTTTTAACGCTTTTAGATTAAAATATTTTCTTACTGAATTTCAAAAATATTTTTTTATTTGTTAACCTCAATTGTACATAGAAACCATAACCAATGAAATAAAAGTAATATTTACTTTTCATTAATATTGTATGCATTTTAATTGGGTACTTTTGATAAAGAATCGAATAAAGAGTAAACATTATTTGTTAAAATATATGAGATCTTATTAAAAAAATAAAGTTGCCAACGAAAATTTTGTTTTTAAGACACCATGTGTATTTACTTACTCTGTTAATAAAATTATTGGGTCCAAACAAATTAAATGTATTTTTCTCTTTCTTACAGAAGAGAAGATGTTTTGTGCCCCAATGGAGTTAAGATACCCTGTGTATATAGTTTACGAATGTATGCACTAAGTATATGGTTCAATCAACTTTTATTTGTCCAAACTACTCTTTGTCCCCATACAACAATATATTAATATCCTTATGTAACTAGAAAGGGCTTTTATTTATTTAAGTGCAATTTTAAACATTAATTTATGGTTATACCACTGACTTAGAAAAAAATTGCCATGTTTCTTTAACTTTTGCATATATTTGCTTCGAGAAAAGTCGGTCGCACCGTAAGTCCCTTCAACAACCTCATTAATTTGTATAATCAGAACATAAATAACGTTATAGGGTATTCCATTTAAAAGAAAAAATGGCATATTTTTGACTTTCTGTGTATTTTTTAAAAACCTATTTTTTTTTATTTTAAGAAAAATAGCCAATTGATACTTTAGCTGAAAGAACTTAAAAATCGTAATAAAAACCAATTGCATGAAACACAGAAAATTAACGTCATAAATGTTGCTTTTTTTAAATAGTAGACCATTTTTTATACACATAACATTTTTTAATTCTATGGTCAATTCTGAGTATTTTTGAATTAGGGTAGGTATATACTATTTGTCTCTTTTTAACTGGTTTTTACCTAATTAAATAAGCATATCAATATAAAATGCAGGTAACGCAGATGGTACCTACAAGTAGATGTGGAGTAGTAAACTAAATTGGAATTTAAAAAATATATTTATATTTTTAAACAATGCAGTGGCGTACCATTTTTTTACTTCGGTGTCCCTTCGGTTCGTTACGTTGCGTTTTGTATGTACGTAGAAATCCGTAGCGTTGCTTCGGACGTATCTCCTTACGACGAGAAAATTTGTTATAATGCTCATGCGCAGCTGTCATTTAATACGGTTACGTTTACGTCTCTGGCCTTTAACTGTCTATTAGGGATAACATGATCTGTTGTCGCCCCGCGCAAGAAAATAAGCTTCAATCTAAAAATATTTTAGGTAAAAGTGGTGACAACGGTGATTCCATAACGAAACATGTTTTTTGTTTATAAATTGTGTTGTTAAAAGAAAAAAAGCTTGTTTGAGGCACACCCTTAGCACAAAATAACTACCTACGCAACAAAATTACGGACACGTGTAAAGAAATCGGCGCCGAAAAAGGAAGCCTTCGGACATAAACTCCGCAATTGTTGAATTTGGGCAATTTGGCTTTGGCTAGTCCCGGCGGTATCTAGTCACTGGTAGATGGCGCCGTATCAATCAATAAAGAAGACTTTTTTGCTAGAATGTTAAAATCAATTATAGAATAATATAAAGCTACTTATAGAAAAAATTTAATGATTTTAAGTATCTGGTTATCACCTGCATCCCTTATTTATAGTCCAGGCGGAAAACCTGATTGCAAAAAAAATGCTTTACAGCAAACGGTTGGTCAGTATTGTTATGTGCATCATAACTTTGTAAGAAAAACACTTCCAAATCAAAATAATGCGTTAGGGGGTGAAGGGGGTTGCTTTTTAGGAATGAAAATGGTTTCTTGCAATTTTAAGCTAAAGAGTAAATCCTATATATAAAAAAATTATTATAAAAGTTGTCGACAATAAAAAAGCTACAACTCAAAGTCGGTCTATATAAGGTCACGACATTCGGCCATATTGCTTTGACGTGTTATGACGTCACACCTCTCATATTTCGGCCATATTGTTCAGTGTCGGAGATATACAGTTTATTGTATTAGTAGAACAACCGTTTGTACAACAGTTTTTAATTATGCATAACATGTAAAAAAATTTAAAATATTTTTTTCTTTAGTGCTATAACTAATAATTTTAATGTAATATTCAATTTTCTACAACATTTACCTATAACATTTTGTTCTATTTTTAAAAATAAAAGTACTTTACACTTGGTCATTTTTCATATTTTTGGTTATTACTTACCAATAGAAGCAAAATTTTGTATTTATTTGTTTTGGACCTTGATTTCAAAAATGACGATTTAAAATTTTAAAATGTTGTTTCATTTGTCCTCTTGTAACACCAATTCTGAGTCACACTGTATACCTGTAATTCAACTTTCACATTTATAAATGTTACTTAATTTTTAAATATTAAAAAAAAATGATGGATGAGCTTAGAAAATGTACATGATCGACGTGAGACAATCCCTCCAGTCCTAACCGTCTGGGTACCCGTAGCATCGCATGGTGCATATGGGATCCCCTAGACTAGCTATCCATGGCTGCTAGACTCGAGTGCATGGGTCATTGCACGCTGTGCGACCAATCAAGCTCATCCTTGGCTTCTTCGTCACTAGCTGCGACTCATCAAACCGACTTCCGTAGAGTTCACTCTGCTCGGTCGAACACATCCAACATCACTTTTGATCAACCAAGTACCCTTGTATGGTGCAAACGAAGATCTTGTGTGGCAAATAAAATTCAATACACGGCGGGGCACATAGCCCGGCAAGTAAATAGTTGTTTTTGGTCCTCATGATCGTTCCACAGAAGAACCACTAGTAATTAGTGGTCTCTAATACTTGGGTCAAAGCTTTTTGTTTTTTTTAGCTTAACGGGGAAATGTTTGCATGCAGGTATTTACGTTAGATTGTCTCTTTTCCTCACATTGCCTATGTGTCCTGTTATTTAGCTGATTCTGTATAATTATATGTTAGTATATCCAATTCACTCATCAATATACCATCTAATCATGAGTCCGAGATCGAGGTCAACGAATAAGAGAAAGAAAATGGAGATGACATTAAAAAGTAAAAGAATATTTTACGATGATATCTTCTAAAGTGATAAAAGTCGCTACAAATGGTCAAAACGGTTTTTTAATTCCTAAAAATACACTCACGCTACAACATGTCAGTACAAAAACTCTTACAAATAGGGAAGAGCATTTATGCAAGTTGTATATTTTTCATATTTTGTTTATTTTATGCAAAAAATTCTATTTTTGTTTTAAGAAGCTAACACTAAATGCGTATTTTGCACAAAAATATTTACCAAAGTCAGATATATTTCTTGGGAAGACGGTTAGAACATACTACCGAGTGTTCCAGTTCCCCCTCAACCAATAATAACAAGATGGAAAACCTGGTTGGAAGCGGAACTTTTTTATTGCAAACATTTTTGGTGACATAAAGCAGTTAATTACTGAATTGTCTAATGAAAATTGCCAAGCACTTCTTGATGCCCAACATTTGATGGAAAATAAATTACTGCCTCAACAACTAGCACTTATTTAAAGCAATTATACTTGTGTTTTAGATTTTATTTCAAAAGTGGAATCAAATAAGTTGTTCTTATTAAAATCTTTAAATTTAATTAAATAAAAGAAAACTTAAAAATGCATTAGAGAAAAATGAAGGATATTTTTTTATTAAATGGGGCTTAAATTATCTGTGGTGATTTAGTAAAAAAATTTAATGTAGATACAAGTTTACTAGGTAGTTTAAAAAATATGCCCCAATCACGTCTGTTGATGTATGATAAAGCTTTTGTATTTACAAATATATGAACTCAGATCAAGGACATAAGTATTTATTGGAAAATTGTAAAAACATTTTAATTGTTTATTTTTTTTAATAATAATAACCTCACACCTCTCATATTTCGGCCATATTATTCAGTGTCGGAGATATACAGTTTATTGTATTAGTAGAACAACCGTTTGTACAACAGTTTTTAATTATGCATAACATGTAAAAAAATTTAAAATATTTTTTTCTTTAGTGCTATAACTAATAATTTTAATGTAATATTCAATTTTCTACAACATTTACCTATAACATTTTGTTCTATTTTTAAAAATAAAAGTACTTTACACTTGGTCATTTTTCATATTTTTGGTTATTACTTACCAATAGAAGCAAAATTTTGTATTTATTTGTTTTGGACCTTGATTTCAAAAATGACGATTTAAAATTTTAAAATGTTGTTTCATTTGTCCTCTTGTAACACCAATTCTGAGTCACACTGTATACCTGTAATTCAACTTTCACATTTATAAATGTTACTTAATTTTTAAATATTAAAAAAAATGATGGATGAGCTTAGAAAATGTACATGATCGACGTGAGACAATCCCTCCAGTCCTAACCGTCTGGGTACCCGTAGCATCGCATGGTGCATATGGGATCCCCTAGACTAGCTATCCATGGCTGCTAGACTCGAGTGCATGGGTCATTGCACGCTGTGCGACCAATCAAGCTCATCCTTGGCTTCTTCGTCACTAGCTGCGACTCATCAAACCGACTTCCGTAGAGTTCACTCTGCTCGGTCGAACACATCCAACATCACTTTTGATCAACCAAGTACCCTTGTATGGTGCAAACGAAGATCTTGTGTGGCAAATATAATTCAATACACGGCGGGGCACATAGCCCGGCAAGTAAATAGTTGTTTTTGGTCCTCATGATCGTTCCACAGAAGAACCACTAGTAATTAGTGGTCTCTAATACTTGGGTCTAAGCTTTTTGTTTTTTTTAGCTTAACGGGGAAATGTTTGCATGCAGGTATTTACGTTAGATTGTCTCTTTTCCTCACATTGCCTATGTGTCCTGTTATTTAGCTGATTCTGTATAATTATATGTTAGTATATCCAATTCACTCATCAATATACCATCTAATCATGAGTCCGAGATCGAGGTCAACGAATAAGAGAAAGAAAATGGAGATGACATTAAAAAGTAAAAGAATATTTTACGATGATATCTTCTAAAGTGATAAAAGTCGCTACAAATGGTCAAAACGGTTTTTTAATTCCTAAAAATACACTCACGCTACAACATGTCAGTACAAAAACTCTTACAAATAGGGAAGAGCATTTATGCAAGTTGTATATTTTTCATATTTTGTTTATTTTATGCAAAAAATTCTATTTTTGTTTTAAGAAGCTAACACTAAATGCGTATTTTGCACAAAAATATTTACCAAAGTCAGATATATTTCTTGGGAAGACGGTTAGAACATACTACCGAGTGTTCCAGTTCCCCTTCAACCAATAATAACAAGATGGAAAACCTGGTTGGAAGCGGAACTTTTTATTGCAAACATTTTTGGTGACATAAAGCAGTTAATTACTGAATTGTCTAATGAAAATTGCCAAGCACTTCTTGATGCCCAACATTTGATGGAAAATAAATTACTGCCTTAACAACTAGCACTTTTTGAAAGCAATTATACTTGTGTTTTAGATTTTATTTCAAAAGTGGAATCAAATAAGTTGTTCTTATTAAAATCTTTAAATTTAATTAAATAAAAGGAAAACTTAAAAATGCATTGGAGAAAAATGAAGGATATTTTTTTATTAAATGGGGCTTAAATTATCTGTGGTGATTTAGTAAAAAAATTTAATGTAGATACAAGTTTACTAGGTAGTTTAAAAAATATGCCCCAATCACGTCTGTTGATGTATGATAAAGCTTTTGTATTTACAAATATATGAACTCAGATCAAGGAGATAAGTATTTAGTGGAAAATTGTAAAAACAATTTAATTGTTTATTTTTTTTAATAATAATAAAATAATAATTATTATTTATATTTAGTTTAATATTTTTATACATACCATTTTGGTATTACACTGTTGATCATTTTTTAAAATATTACTACTACTTATACATTTTTATTAGTTACTAGTTTTATTTTAGAACAAAAATATATTTGCATTTAATTATATATTTTGTGCATATCTTGGTAAAAATCTTTCCATATATCGTCGCTGATAAGACAAAGGGGCGAAAGCGACATTTTTGTCGTTTTGGAGTTAAGTCCATCAAGTGGTCAGATTTAAGGGTATCTATGATCTAGCAAACTGGCGAACGTCTATCTATAGCAGTTTCCCGTAAACATCAAAATTGTCTATAGGCGTAAGCGACACTAAATACATTATAGGATCAGACTAAGGGGCGAACATGCACAAAATGGAGTTTTGTCAGATCTCACAATAGTAATATTGGTCGTTATGCCTACATCTTTCTGTTGGGCAGCCCATTTGTACTGTTGGTAATAGTTCTAGGTTTTCCGTAGATGGTGAAAAAGAGAAATACAGTTGGAAAACAAAATTAGAAAACACAAGAAAAGAACCGCGCATGCTTTAAGAACGGAAAGAACGACTTATGTTAGTCCTGTGACAAAAAAAAGTATGCCTGCCAAATAAATAAAACCTCGCTGTGAAAAAAGGAAATGCAAAACAACAGAGTGTGACAACCTTGACGAGGACCAAAGACAAAAAATTCATGATGCTTTTTATAATACAAAGAGTTTACAGCTAGAAAAAGATTTTCTGGTAAGACATGAACAACTAGAAGAGATAAAAAAATAGAACAACAGCTCAGATTTCACGCAGAAAAAGAACATTAAAATATAGACTCTCAAATGCGGGCAGTACAACGCGTGTATGCAGAATTATTTTTCTAAATACTTTGGGCATTTCAAAAAGACCTTGAGAACAGCGTTGATCAAACTGACTGAAGAAAAAACAGTAGCTTTGGATAAGCGTGGAGGCCGAAGTAAAGAACTAGAAGAGCTAGATAAACAACTTAGAGACTCGGCATTTGATCATATACAAAAATTTCCACGAATAGAATCGCATTTTTGTAGAATATCAACTAGCAGGGAATATCTATATCCAGACCTAACGGTAAAAAAGATGTATGATTTTTATAAAGAAGAAAAAGCTGGAAAAGAAAAGATATGGTGTTACCATACTTATCGGAGAATATTTCGATCTCTTAATCTCTCATTCCAGCATCCTAAGAAGGACCAGTGTTCTCTGTGCATGTTCTACATACAAGGCGACGCAGAGAGCTTAAGAATGTTTTTTTTTAACATAAAGATGAAAAGGAAACGTCAAAGAACTATCAAAAACTTATCCTAACATTGTGGCTTCCGCAGTTTTTGACCTTCAACAGGTCATCCAACTACCTTAACAACATAGGTAATAAAGAGTGTATGTGCTTTCTGTTAAGAAAATGCATTTACATTTTTTAAAACGAACCACGGTCAAAGCGAGGGCGATTCGGCCCATAGCTTTGTATCAACAGCTATGTCTTTGGCCAGCGACATCTTTATACCTGCTCAGCTTCCACCTATTGTAAAACTGGATAAACGAACTCTACCATACACAGTTATAAGCAGAAATATAAATGATTTTTATAAGTTTAAATCCCTTTCTAAAAAAATTTGTATAAAGTCGGTTAGAAAATTCGAAACAGGCGAGGATGTCGATTGGACGAAAGTAAAGGAGGTTATGGTAGACAAAGATAATATTTCACAACTTTTAGTAAAGAACAGCCACCTAGCTGAAAACTACTTCGTATTGCCCCTTAAAAGAAATACGCTTGAATTTCTTTTTCAAACAAAGACTTGACAAAACTCTCTCGAGATAAGTACAATGATCTTATTAGTTTATGCACAGGTCTTACGCCGGTTGTAAAAGATATTTTAAAAATATTTTAAAGATCTTCGGCATGAATAAACAACCAAATGTTTTTAATTTTAGTATGTTTCGATAATCTTTATTTATAAATTAATAAAAGAAATTATCATTTATTTTTTTGTGGTCATCCTCTAGTATCTACTGTTAAAGTGTGTATGTTTACTTTTAAAATATTGTTTTTGATTTATAGGAGTTGCTATTCTTTAGTTTGTTAGCTTTACTGAAACTAGTTGTTACTGTTAAGTTGTATTAACAATATTTTTCATAAATCTACCTTTCATAACGAATAAAATACCTGAAAGAGCGGCTACATGTTCTATTTAATTTAAATATTAGTATATTAGAACAGGCGAACATCCAAAATAACATTCAAAAAATCTAACGAAAGGGCAAACGTCTATTTGGGTCCATTTTAGCTGTAATAACTTATAAGTATTCAAATTTTACACATGTATTTAGTAAGCATGTATATTGACCTACGTAACACCATAAACAGTAAAATAATTAATAAGCTATTTAAAAAATTATCGTGTTCCAAATAGGGCCCATTTTCTTTAAAACGCTTTCCTGTAAAATTAACAATTTTTCGCTTTCGCCCCTTGGTAAGATCAGCGACGATATATGAGCACATTTACTTACTTTTTTGTGCATATTTGCTTATCTCAATGTATAAACCATATTTTTAATAATTTTTTGATGAATATTGTTTAAATATTTTTATTTTTTCGTTTTGTGACTAAAAACGGCGTGCTGTATTTTTTTTATGTCTATAAATATTTATTGGTGCATATGACAAAAATTTTAAAATAATCTTATTAATATCCACTGTTATTTTAACAAAAAATAATTAAAACTAAGTAATAAATGCGAATTAAAAATATATAAAAACTAATCCGTATACATTAATAATAAAAAGTTCTTGTTTTCCACTTAGGGTAAAAAAGACAACCGTTCAAAATGACCGGTAGTCTGTGGTTATGTTCCCAAAACGGCACCTTTGTTGTTAAGGGTTAATATAATCCATATAGCGGGTGGTGCATCGCCAAGCAGAGCACAAGAAATTTCATGTAAATTTTAAGAGTGTTAATTATTGGCTCCCTTGTACATTTTACAGAAAAATGTGAGATATTTTTTTAAAAAGACCAATCTGACAACCCCTGTGTTAAGTTTCAAAAAATATAATAAGCGAATCTTATGGACGTTCCCAAGGAGTAATGCGACCAGTTAGGACTTTAGAGACGTATTTTCTCTTTGTATTGTAGAGAATATTTGTTTTAAAAGGTTTTTGAGGTTATATATTTACTTTAAAATAGTTTACATGAATGGCTTTGTAATTAAAGGATGGCAGATTTGTTCAAAAAAAAAAACTGATAAAATTAATAATAGTTCAGACGGAATACTTGATTGCAAAAAAATTGCCTTAGAGCAAACTAATGGTAGTTTTGTTAAGTGCATCCTAACCATGTAAGAAACAGAGTTCCGGACTAAAATAATGCTTTTTTGAAATTTTAAGCTAAATAATAACTTCTATTAAAAAAGTTAAATGTTTAAATATTTGACATTAAAAAACCTACAACTTATGTAATAAACTGGTTTTACCCTAACCTCAAAAATTTTCGAAAAAAGTAGAAAAAACTGTTTTTTTGGTTTTTTATTTTAATATTTTAAAAAATAGCTACAATAAACAAGTATGTGTATTTAAACGCTATTTTAAATTTGAAACCATTTTTTTATATAAAATTTTTTGATATTGTAAAAGATAGTATTTTCCCTGAAGCCAAATTCACATTTGTTGAGATACCTCGTATACGAGTACCGCCCATATGTGTTTTTTTTAACAAAAACGTTTGTTATATCCTTAATTATTGATTTCCAGTTTTTAATACAACTTCAAAGAAAAGTTAGAATGATATTTAATTAAACGTGTCCTTGAACGTCCGCGTCCGTCCGGATAAGACATGTTAAATATGCAAATTTTAAAAGCTTCTATCTCAAAATTTAGTGCCGCTAGGCCTATTAAAAATCCTATGTATAAAGGACACTTATAAGTATGTGTATTCAAGGATTTAAAAAATCCTAACAAAAGTATTTTCTTGGGAACGACCTTAAATTATTCAATTAAATGTAATTACCAAATTTTTGTTTCAGATAAAACCACACAGACAACAGCCACAGCAAACAATTTATTATAAGGCTTTGTTAAATCTTACATACAAACGAATACAAGGAATGTTTTTTTGTTAAATTAATCTTTAAACCATTACATTCAAAGTAAAAGATACGTTAACATTATTTTTTTTATCAAACCCTTTATTTAATATAAAAATTAGGCTTAACTAATAACAATTATTACTATTGATCATTAAAAAATAATAACTTCAGGATACTAGAATAGAAACATTTTTACAATAAATTCGAAGGCGCCCTCCCAAAAATTCCTAAATTGGAAGCGGGGTCGAGTGATAAATCTTTTTAAAGCTCCTGACGCGTACTTTATTACCCTAAAATATAAATTTAATATCTTAACCTACTACCAAATGGCGGTACCTAAAATACCCAAATACCTGATTGGAATTGTCATATTTCCGAAAGTAATAAAGTTAGATGTACTTAATGTGGTATTTTCTTAAAGCTCTTTAAAAATCTTTTTACAGGTGATACTGTTCCAGGTAATAATATACAATACAGGGTGAATAAAAAATGTATATTTTTTATTGAAATGTATATTATATTACCAATAAATAGATTTTTTAAAAACTTTAAAAAAATACCCCATTAAGTGCATCTTACTTCATTAGTTTCGGAAATATGGTCATACCAATCGGGAGTTTGGGTAATTTTTAAACTACTACCATTTTGTAGTAGGTAAAGATATTGGACTTTATGTTCTAGGGTTATAAAGTACTCGTCAGCAGCTTAAAAATGATGTATCACTTGACCCCCATTTCCATTTAAGAGTTTTGGGGTGGGGCCCTCTCAATAAATATCTTGACGTGTTTCGGCGATTTTCTCAAATCTCTTTTCGTAGATAACGGAGTGGTCACTTTTAAATGAACACCATGTATATCAAAATCTATAATCGAGAGTTTTAACTATCTTTTTAATATTTAACACTGTTCTGTTAATGACTGTATAATTACAATAAAGCTAAAATAAATAACAGTTTTTTTTCCTTAAATTATCAGTTTCGTATAAAAAGTTATGAAATCGATTTTGGGCCGAATTCTGATTTTTTTTAAAAATAGTTATCTATACTCTCAAATGTTCCAGGACAATAAGTTTTCGCCAAATTAATATATGGCACGTCGTTTTCCAGTGATATTTTAGTCTCAGATGATAATTTATTCCACACATGTATTAAATAACTGTCTTTAACTGTTTCAAGCACAAAGTCCTTTTGTGTTTCGTCAAAAAGTGTTTCCCATATAGACCAGTGGATTGGGTAAAAGGCACTTGCCGGAAAAACATGGAATCCTTGACAAGTCCTGTTAGTCATTTCGCTCACATTGTGCGTATTACACAGGTCAAACAACATTCTAAAAATTACAACAAGATAATGAAAAATGCTTACAGATTTTACAAATATATTGTTTTAAAATATTTTTGCACATTTTTTCAATATAGGGAACCCGGTGGTGTAGAGCTCAAGAATGTGACTAGTTTATAAAAGGTGCGGATCCACAATAAAATAAAAATGCCATGAAATTTTTATTTGAGATTTTTGTCTCATGATAGGTTTTACCAAATTGTGTCATAACCTTTTTAATATTATTTCACGAATATTTCAGTGTTTTAACAGTAAAACTGTGTCTCCACACAAAAATTTCATGAAAAACTTGCATTCGAAATTCCTACCTTTATATTTTTTTTTCTGTAAAAACAATGAATATGAACATAAAATATTCTTTTAGTCTATTTTATTATTTATAAAGTAAAACAAAATATGTTTAAAAATGGCAAAAAAGTTGCCTCCGTTAAAAAAGTTTTTGTTGGCGGTAGAAATTTTTAATTAGTATTAGTGTAGCTATTGCAAGTGCTAGAATTAGAAAAAGAAATGGCAAAATGGCGCTTTACTAAAATTTTGGTCCCGGCCCCGAAAAAGTATGTTTTTTAATTAGTTTTTGTGTTTTAAAAATAAGAAATATTTGACGTAAAAATTTAATTTTATTGTGCGAGATGCACGAGTGAACTGAATAATACTGTAAAATTTCTAAAAAATCGGCCAGATAGTTTTTTTAGTCCCACAGTACAGAAAATAAAGTAGTTTTAAGATAAATGAGTTTAAAGTTACTAAATAGCCTGTAGAACCGAAAGTATCGCTAAGAACATTTCAAAAATTGGATAGTAAATTTTTGAAATAATAAACTTTCAAAATATTAAAGAAAGGAAAACGATTTTTTAAAATCTTTGACCACCAAGTCACATAAATGAATATTTAAAGCACGTATCCTTGGGATTTGTTAAAAATGGAAACTAATTTCTGTTTTAATTGTCGTATTAACGTAAAAATTATCTTTGTTATACCAGGTGACAACCATCCAGCATTAAATTTTCTTCAGTTAAAGAGTATACTTTTCAAATTTTAGGATGTTATAGTGTCATGAGATGTAAATTTTAGATATAAGAGTTTTTGCCTATTTCTTTTGGTTCAACCGGAAGTGATAAAAACTTTAATATTTTATTAAAAACACACTATATATTTTTTCAAATTTAAATTTTTAGTTTACCCATACTCTAACTCTTCCATTTTTAGAGAAAACGGAGTTTGAAAGGGTTCGAACGACCTTACAATAAACATTTTTATGGATTTCGTCATCTGGACGTTTTCAAACGCCGTTTTCTCTAAAACTAAAAAAAAGTTATGGGTATATTTTAGGTTTTATAACAGGAATAATAAAGTAATTTAAATTTTCATAAATATATGGAGTGTTTAAAAACAATTATTAGGCTTATCATATTTACAAGTTCAAATTCTACAGCACTTCCGGTTAAACAGGAAGTAGTATTATAATGGCCTCTAAATATAGAGTCTTTTGAAAGAACTATTTTTAGCACAATTTTTGTGATTTTTATTTGTGTTCCCATAAAACTGCATATTGTGCGGTCGTTTGGACATATTCACGCCATTTTAAAAACTAAAAAGTCAGGTTATGGGCATATTTAAGGGTTTAGGTATATTAGGATAATGTCCTGTGGAAATCAAATCCTAAAAAAAATTCGGGGTGTTCCATTTAAAATATTAAAGTTTATACCACTTTCGGTTAAACCGGAAGTAATACACAGATGCAATTATATCTTAAATTTGCATCCGGTGATACAATATAACGTCCCTGCTCTAGGGTTACACTAAATAAAATAAATTGCTGCAAAGTAATTTCGTTGTCACCCGGTATATTTAGAGCTGTGACTAGTAATCAAAAAATGAACTGAATTTATGCAGTGTATCCCAGAAAAAAGTCAAGTAAATGTCCCATAAAACACACGAAAATAGTATGACAAGAACCTATAATCTTTTTTTTAAAGTTCCTTTTACAGAAATGTGTGCCCTTATAGGACGCCGCTGAAAATCAAATTTTCTTAAATAACCAAAGCCTTTTAAAAAAGTAAAAAGTGAAAAAAAACTTAGTAGGATGAAACCAACTGAAAACCGGGCATCAAATAAAAAAGTTAAGATATTAAATTTGTTCCAAACCTAATGGGAATTTAAAAAATAATTTTTATTAAAAAATGCAATGGTGTACCATTTTTTATTTAAAAATACTTCACTTAAACCTCTTACGGACGACACTAATAAAACTTACTTATTATTAATAACAGCACCGATTTTAACCATTTTTTAAAATTATTTTTATTTGTCTATATTATTTAAAACAGTTAAACAATACGGAGTGTTCATTCTTAAGTCGGCACTATTACTAACTAACATTTTATTGGAGATACGAAATCGGTTGAATAAATAAAGTTGTAGTACTTTTTCCGCTGATTAACGTTTTACCAACAGAAAAACAATTAAACGTCGGGTTTTTGATTTATTACAAAAAATGTACTTTTTTCAATGGAATATCTTGTATATTATATAACTTTTCAAAAGATTTATTAAAGAAATTTCAAACAGTTTACATGTGATAAATCCAATTTTTAATAGTTTCGGAAATATGGCAATCCTTGAGCATTTTTTTAATAAAACACTCTGTATATTACATCACCATGAAGTAGATATCTTTTTAAGAGCTTTAAAAATATACCACATTTGATATGTCTACCTATTATAGTTTAAAAAATATGGCCATCCAAATTTAAAAAATAGTAGATATAGTGCCTATTTTATCTTTGACTCCAAACTTGGTGCTTATAGCTTATAGTAGGAGAACTTCGAGTAACGTCAGACCTGTAAGGCTGGAAATTTGTATAGTGATGAATCATAGCATGCAAAGTACGAAAATCATAACCTGGCAGGCATCAGCCGTGCACATCATCACCCTGTATATTTTTGAAATTTAAAAAAATAATAGAAACAAAAAAACTTGAAGTTGTAAGCTTAAAATTTGTTTAGGATTTTGTTCATTTATAGTAAAGTTTGAAAAAAAAGTGACAGGTGTTTTCGATGAGAACAAGTACCTGCCAGGCGAACTGAAAGGTGTGGCTGATTTGGATGGCCATATTTCCAAAACTAATAAAGTTAGGTGAACTTAATATGGTGTTTTCTTAAAACTATTTCAAAGATCTTTTTAACAGCGATACTAGTGATAATATACAGGGAGGAAAAAAAAGTTTTTTTAATGTGCACCCTGTATATTATATAAACATTAAAAATATAAAAAAACTTTAGGGAAACACAAAGCTCTTTAAAATATTCATTTAACGGTGATGTTATATACAGAGTGTTTATTTAAAAAAACCTGTTTACTATTAAATTTCCGAGGGTGGCCATATTTCCGAAACTGGTAAAAATCGGATATATCACATACGGATTTTTTTAAGCTCTGTGATACAATTTGCAAATGGTGATATGAAATTCAAGGTGTTTCATTTAAAAAAATATATATTTTTCTAATAAACCAAAATCCGATGTTTAATTGTTTTTCGGTTGGCAGCACGGTATCGGCAGAAAACACACAAGTTTATTTATTTAACCGACTTCGTATCTCCAATAATAAGTTGGCAATAGTGCCGACTTAAGAATGATCACCATGTATACAGAGTGTAATTTAATTGATGGCTAAAAATACAGGGTACTGCGGTACTGTGGTGCCTTACCTTATTTTTGGAAGAAAAGTTCATATAAACATGTGTCCTAAACCTTTTAACTTTTAAGCTACAGGGTGTTAAAAGTTCAAAAAGTCAAATTTGTTGTAAAATAAATAAGAATTTTAAAGATAATTTTTGTTTTTAAAAAAGCAATAGAATATCATATTTTTGAAAAAATTCCAGTTACATCCCGTACGGACGCCATTGGTGGAAATAATTTTAAAAACTTTTACAATAAAGAAGCTTATTGGTGCTTAGCAGGTTCATGTTAAATTTTATAAAAATATTAAAGAGTTTTAAAGTTGTGATACGAGAACGATATTTTTTTAAAACTTTGATACCGTGTGACTTAATAGATAAGACGTTTAGGACATATGTTCATATAATTTTTGTACCTAAAATAAGCCAGGGCATCATGAAATCATGCCCTGTATTTTAGCCAATAATTAAATTACATTCTGTTTATGTAATATACAGGATTCATGTTAAATTTTATAAAACTATCTTAGACCGTTTTAAAGTTGAGATAATAGAACGATATTTTTTTAATCTTTGACACCCTGTAGCTTTAAAGCTAAGACGTTTGGAACATATGTTCACATACATTTTTCTTACTAAAATAAGCTAGGGAATCATACCCTGTATTTTAGCCATCAATTAAATTACATCCTGTATATGTTACATACAGGATTATTTTTAAGTTGATATATTCCTCCTAACCCAGAATAGAATGCAAGAAAATGAGAACATTTTTTAAATAAAACTATGTTTGAAAATGCTTCGTTTCTGAAATATAGGGTGTTAAAATTTTAAGAAAAAAATGCCTTTTTATCATAACTTACCCACCACTCCAGATATGTCTACGAAATTTGGTACACTTTTTTAACCATTACATTACATTTTTTCCTGTAAAAGTTTCTCTTTTAATTTTATCTGTGGCGTTCGAACAAGATTTTAATTTGAAATATTAAAAAAAGTACGCCATTGCTGTTTCTTTAAACCAACATAATTTTTAAAATATTAATTTACGTTGGACATAATTTGATTTCTTGATACTTTTTTCGTACGACACGCGGTTTTCGTTTAAAAAAATAAAAGCCATATTGCGATCGCGCCATCGCCAAAATCTGATATGGTGTAAAATTAGTTTTTGTTTAATTTGCATTAAAGTAAGGTAAAATATAGTTGTTGGTCTTAGAACGTTTAACTTTGACATAAAACATCATATCAGATTTTGACGATTTTGCCTGCATCAAAATAACTTTTATTTTTTAAACGAAAACCACCCCAAAGTAAATAAATATTTTAAAAACAATAGTATTTTTAAAATATTCATTTAAGAAAAAAGCAGTGACCTACTATTTTGTTCTTGAAAAAATTCAATACAAATCTTATTCGAACGCAACTGCTAAAATAAAAAAAAACTTTTACAGAAAAAATGGAATAAAATTGTTTAAAAAGTGTACCAAATTTTGTAGACATATCTGGAGTGGTAAGAAAGTTATGATAAAGAAGGCATTATTATATTAAAACTTTAACACCCTGTATTTTGGAAACGAAGCATTTTCGAACATAATTTTATTTAAAAAATGTTTTTATTTTCTTTTCTTCTATACTGTAATAAAAGGAATATATGAACTTAAAAATAACCCTGTATAATAGGTGTTCAAAAACTCTTTTAATAAACTTTAAGGGCTGATTCTTTCCCAAAAAATATAGAAATTAACTTTATATGAAAATATGTCCTAAAACTTCCACTTTCGGAACTACAATGTGGTAAAATTAAAAAAATATATTTTTTCATTATAACTTTTATACCAGTTTAGATATAAAAAAATGGAGAGGTCTCCTAAGCCTTAAAATATTTTTTTATCGTACAAGAAAAAACATTTTTGGTCAGGGTCGTCCTTGAGGCATTTTGAGGAAAAAAATTGTACGCTACTGTATTTTTGTTAAGTTTTAAACAAATTTCATCTTTTGAATTTTTAAATTCGATGTATGGTTTTTGCGTAAAAATAAAATTTATTTCACAGCATGGTAAATTCGCTATTTATCTTTTATTATTAGCAAAATTAAATTTTAAACATTATACGTAAGACCTACTGTGGTAAATAGGCCAACCAAAAACAATAGTTTACTATTTTTTTCATGATCTGCTGGTAAATTTTAGATGTGAATAATTAAAATTAGGAATTTTGTCCTTACTGTGTTGGGGTTTGTTATCACTGTTATTTATGGTGGTCTGCCATTTTTTAAAATTTTTATTTAATTTATTTTTACACAAAGATTTAAAAGTTTAAATATATTAAAGTATTTTCATAACACCCTTTATTGTTTCAAAATACGTATTTAAAAAGGTTTAAAGTTTACTTTTCAAGAAATAGATCACAGCAGTTCCTCAGATGCCAGTCTGTGTGTTAAAAATAATATAAAATTTTTGAAACTGACAATCTAATAAAGGTTTAGGTTACTCTATTCGACAAAATATGTAATTTTACCTGGTGACGAGTTCTGGTCCATTTTTTATCCATTGAGATCCATCAAAATTATTGGAAATATCATTTAAGCAGTTACTAACATATTGATGTCCCACCAAATCGCTGGTAAAACTAAGCACAGCACCATTAACTTTGTCCTCGTCTTCTATGGCTGCAAAATTTAGTGGAAGGTCTTCCAGTGATTTAATCACTATCACATCTAGATCCAAGTAAATACCCCCATATTTCCAAAGAATTAGTAATCTGAAATAGTACAGTGTTTTTATTTATATTTTGCCACACAGTTTTAACTATACCCAACAAGGATAAAAAAACCTTCCTGTATAAAAGTTTCATACTTTCTCATCTATTATTTTTTGAGCATAAAAAATAAACATCAAAAACTTAAGAAAAATGAAGAGGTAAACTTTTTTATACTTGAACAGCCTGTATGTTATGTTTTCATTAAAAAGGTTTTTTAAAAGAAGCTTTAAAAAATGCTACATTTTGTATCTTTATCTTTAATACTTTCGAAAATATGACCATTTAAATGGGGATATATTTTCCATCACATCGACAGTAGGGGATATAATTCCGAGCCTTTTTTCCAATTCCGGGATATCGGTATAATCCCGGGATTTAAGGATAAATATTTAAAATTCAACTTTTATTTTTTAAACTTTCCTTATGAAAGAAAGAAAAATCTGAACAAAAAAAAGTTTTTTTTTCAAAAAAAAAAAATAAATAAATAAAATATAGAAAAATCAAGTTGCTTTTAATAGGAACATTTCTACAGTCGTCTGTATTTCTGCAACATCAACATACCCCCACATATCCTCTATAATTGATCGCATTGGTTAAATAAAAATTTAAAAATCTAAAATATCTTAAAATTAACATATTTCAATGCAAAATACTAATAACCTGCGTGATGCGGAGTGTGGCTTTTATATAACTTTCTTTAAGTAAAACTTCGTTAAACTCACTTAAATCACCTGGGAAATAAAAATGGCTGACTTTTTATTTTTATTGGCATTAAAATTGTAAGTCCATTAATTGACCGAAAAACTAAGTGGCGTTTTGTTTTATGCAATTATTTAAAAAAAAACCTTTAATTTATTATTATTAATTATTTATCCCGGAATTTAGGAAATTTAATTCCGAAAATTTCGGGAATAAAAGGGGTGGGATCCCAGGATTGTATCTCCTAATCTACAGTCTCAGCTTAGTGTCTCAGGGAGGTATAATAAAAAATTAAATCTACTATTTTTTCAATTAAAGTGGTCATATTTCGAAAACTACTTAAAATATATTTATCGAACGTGGTGTTTTCGTAAAGTTTCTTAAAAGATCTTTCTAATGGTGACATATTATACAGGATATTCCAGTTTAAAAAAGTTTATCTCTACATTTTTCTTAAGTCTTTGCTCGCTAGGTAACATATAAACAAAATGACCAATTTTGCGATATAAACAACTTTCTTATTTTAAATGAAACACCATGTAAATTTTTCTACAATTTTAAAATTCAACCTCTTTTTCAAAAAAAAAAAAAAAAAAAAATGACTGCATGGTATATATAATAGTATTAATTTTTAATAATTTTAAAATGCTACTTACAAGATCACAGAAAAAAATACGACAACAAAGCTTTAGCTTATTTAAAATAATAACAAAGGTTTAAAAAAAGTAATTTAGCTTTACTGCAAGTATTATTTTGTGATTAACGTTTAGCCTTAATGCCGTATTTTCTTTGTATCCTAGAATGTAGCAAATTCGCATTGTTAAATAATTCTCTTAGATACCATGCAATCACTTTTTTAGAAGAAGTATATATATATATATATATATATATATATATATATATATATATATATATATACTTTGTTTCTTGGGTTTGAGGTTTTTTTATTAATAAAACAATAATTTACATTTTCTGACGTTTCGCCTTACATGGAAGGCTTTTTCAAAGATCTATTTATTTATTTTAACGATAGTCTTTTGGCATGTTCCTACAAAATAATAACGAGTTAAAACAATAATAAGTATTTACAAAATATTAAATGGATGATTTTTATACATTTAAAATTATTATATTTATATAATAAAACTGACACAAGACAATTAAAATTGTATTTTAAAAACATTAAACTAATAAAATAAAATAATGGGATACGCACCTTGAAAACATACCTTTTATATTAGTATTTTTTAGAGAATAATGCAACTGTTTTGTTGGTAATCGGCAGGATAAGAATTTCAGTTGATTTTTTTATTAACTTAAAAAATTGTGTTAATACGGTTTCAAAAAATGTAATCTTAATCCTATGGAGTGCAGATAATTATTATGTTATGTTTGAGATAGATACTTTTATTATTTTATTAAATTGTAATAAATTTGACTTAAGTTTTCAATGTCTTTTTGTTGTTTACACAATTTTTTCTTTTTTATATGGATCATTTCCTTTACCATTAGTTTTTGGTATTTTTTATCTTGATCAAGTATTTTTGTTTCTGTGTAATTAAAAGAATGTTTTGTTTCAATTTCGTGTTTATGTAAAGCTGTAGATGCATTTTCTTGGTACTTGTGACCATTTAATCTGTTGTTTAGATGTTGGGTAGTCATACCAATGTATTTTTTGGACAATTAGAGCAAGGGATGGAATAAACGACATTTGATTTTTTCTTTTGGGGTGTTTGATTTTTTAATCTTGTAAAAATTGATTTATTAAGTTGTGTCCTTTGTGACATTTGTGTTTATTTAGAATATATTTAATTTTTTCCGACAAATAGTTTGTGTATGGCATGGCGATATATTTTTATTTTCTAAGTTGTCATTTTTGGAAGTGAAGGCCTCTTTATTATAAAATTTTTGAATTCTTTGTTTAATAATTTTATTAATTAGTGGTAATGGAAGATTATTGTTTTTTAAAATGTCTCTTACTTTATTTAATGTTTCTTGTCTGTATTCAGGTGATGTCAACTGAAGGCAAAACGTCAGAAAATGTAAATTATTGTTTTATTAATAAAAAAAAACCTCAAACCCAAGAAACAAAGTAAACAAAAGTAAATTATAAGAAATGGTTTAGGAAAAAATTGAAGCATATGTATATATATATATATATATATATATATATATATATATATATATATATATATATATATATATATGGTATTTTGTTTAAGTTTCCCTATATTGGAACATATAGTCGGACATCCTGTATTCATTATAGTATTTTAGTCAAGGTCAGAGATACATACCAAGCTATACCTACAAAACCTTATACACGAAATAATTTTATCTCCGGACAATATACAAAAAGATACAAAAACAAAAACAGAATTTTTATATATGCTTCTTAACAGTTTTAGTAAATATACAAGGTGTTTCAAAAACAATATTTTAATTTTTTAATATTTTTTTGTTTTTCTGGAAATATAAATTTAAACTGAATGCTATTTGGGTTTTTTTAGAATAAAGTCAATTAATAAATAATTTAAGAAACTTAAACTTTTTATATAGTATAAAGAACTATTCTGCTATTGCAGTAATATAATAAACATTGGAATTACTTTAAAAACAATAAATTAATAATAAATTATTTAATAGATGCCCATGTTAAATTGTCTATAACTCAGAGCGGCTGACTTTTCCAGGATTTAGAGTAATTTTCTGCGACAACTATTGCTCCAAACATAAACAAAGTATATATTTTTGAAAACAGGAAAATAAACCCTTTCCAATGAACTTAAAATGTACATGGTTTTTCATTTAAAATATCAAAGTCGGTGCTCATTTGTTTACTTTGCGATTGTCATTTGTTTATTTTTTAGAAAATTCTGGCGGTTCTTATAAAACCCTGAAACTTTTGTATTTAAAATAGCACTAGCTTTTTATGTAATTTCTATATTTTTTCCCATATAGCAACTAAAAATATAACTTTTTAGTAAAGTTATTTTTGAATCTGGCTTCGTATTTAAGATATTAAAAGAAAACATACCTAAAAAAATATTTAACGCCCCTGTATCTCAAAAACTAAGCAACTGCAAAATATGTTTATAGGAACTTTTCTTTATAGAACAACATAAGAAATCGCCCTTTAAAGTTAGTACCGTAGTTAAAAAATAAGCCTTATTTTAATTTAAAAACAAGTCATTTTTAAGCCACCCTATACATCCAACCTTCAAATATTTTTGTGAAAATGTTTTTTCTTATCAAGCAGGACTTTTCATAAAGAGACACTTTTTTCGTAAAGTTAATAATTAAAAAGTTTTTTATTTGGTAAGAACTTCCGAAGACACGCTGTATAAGGTATTAAAAAGCTAGTACTTAATACATAATTTTACTTTTCCACATTGCTAACTTTAACAGACCCGCAGTTTAGTTTGTTTTGGATAAATATTTTTTCTGCTTGCCCTACAAACAAGCAATAAGTCAAGTACACAGGCACCTCAAAATTTGGTCATGTGGAAGGTTATATTTGCAATTACAATAACAAGTAAAATTATGCATTATTAGCTTTTTAATACCTCATATATCATATCATATCAGCTATTTTTAAAAGTAACCGGTGAGTAATGCAATATTAAAACAAGCACTATTAGTCACCCAATCCGGATCCATATTTGGATTCAATGTTAATACCTGCGCAAAAACAAAAGTTACATTTTATGGGCGAAAAAACGGGTTTGTGTGCAAGCAAATCGAGGGTGAACGCACCTGGCGGCAAGCAGACTATCCACATTATCGGAAAGAATTTGTCGACGGCGTCCTCGTTTTCTGTTCGAAGTACGCTAGCTAATGAGCGTCACAGTCAGACGGCGGACGGAGGGTACGGGGTGCCGGTGTTTGTATTTTGCCACGGCTATTAAGTGCGCATGTTCGTATCACCAGTCTATTTAAACAAATACGCGAGGTCGTAAAACTCCAAAAATGCTTCTTGCCACTGCTGATCCAAATGTAGGTTATCTAGGGATTCAGCGCATCGAAATACTGAGATCCAAAAACAAACAATTTGTAAAAGCTTTTAGTACACGTATATTATACCAGAACAGTAAAAATATTTTGTGTTTATTGAATTAAGCAAATAATATATTAATAAGTTTCCATTACCTTACAATATCACTTGTATGAGATACTTGATATATTGACTCTTGTACCCTTCCAGTGCTCCAAAGATTTTCCACAGGCGTTCCTTTAATAAATGTGACAATATCAAAATGTAAAATTTTTATATTTGAATAAGACATAAGATTTTCTACTAATCTATCTGATTCAGTCCCATTGTCATAAAATTTACCTAAAATTAAAAATATATATGTTATCCTAATACTCTGTAATTGCTCATTTTATGTATTCGGCAAAATTTTGCTTAATTCGTGAAATAATCTGTAGAATTGCCGATTTCTTGTAATAGGCACAATGGCTGTTTCATTTTATTTCCAACTTATTTAATATGTATTTTTGAAATATAAGCAATAAATGAAAATAAGATTTTTTGCAAAACTTAATTATAAAATATATAAACTTTAATACAGGGTGTCTGGAAATTACGCGTCAGGATTTTGGTGAGCGATTTTGCACGAAAAATTAATGTAACATCTTTACAATTTTGTCAAAAACCTAAAATTAACAGATATATAACATTTTTTTTGTAGTTTTTTTATAACTTTTTTTTAATGTACTGATTTTCGCCAAATTTTGCATATATATCACTAATGATTCTTTAAATTTATCCTATTTATTTGACGCTAGTAGTCAAAAACGACGTAAAACTTTTTGTTTCAATCCTTTTATAAATTTGGATATAAAATTAATAAAGAGCATCAAAATATCTTTTTAAAAATTCCTCTTGTTGCATTAGCCTAAAATGAACGGTTTTCGAGAAAAACGTCTTTAGACATTTACGTACAATTAATTAGAAATTGTTGTTTATGGGTAATTTGTTAAATTTGACGAAAATCAGTACACAAGAAAAAAGTTATTAAAAAATAATAACAACAAAAATGTTTTTTTCAACATCCTGTATCTTCGTTGTATTGTATAGAAGTTTGTTGCATTCATTTTTGGTGCAGAATCGCCAACAGAAATCCTGACGCGTCATGTCCAGACACCCGATATGTCTACAAATTGTCACAATTTTGTCATAACATACCATAAACCTAAATTTGCCAAGTTTGCTTTTAGTACACTACGGTAAAAACCACCGGAACAGGTAATTTGATTAATTGGAAGCACCACAGACGGTCATGCAAAACTGTCACATTGGGGAGGGGGTCATGGTTAGTTCTGGTTAATTAAACCTTTTTTTAATCCTCACAAAAGTAAATAAAAAAAAGATTTAACTTACCAGAACGAATCATAGGGTGGAGCGATTTTTTTTAGGAATTTGAAATTGCCTATTTGCGAAATAGTTTGGTTAAATGTATTACCTGTGCAAAATCTTATAAAAATCGCCCAATATTTTTAACAATGTACCATAATTTAGTAAAAAAAGTGCATTGCCACTTAAGTGTTTTCAAATCAAATTTAGGTATATTTAAGTCTAAACTATTGTATTTACACTAAAAATTAACAAGAATTTAAAAATATTTGCAGTTAAAAAAAATCTCTATATTAAAATTTTAATAAAGTAGGATCCCAGGCTATACATGTCATAAAAAGTATTTTATAGCTCATTTGTTTTTTGATAGTATAAATTTTAACGATATAATATTTGGCTTTTTTCCAGAATAAAGATGTTAAGAAAATTAAACTTTTTATATACTGTGAAGAACTATTCTGTCCTTGCATAATATAATAAAAGTTAAGATTAATTAAATAAATAAATTAATGAAATATTTATTATAAAATAATTATTTTAATTTAGGTTATATAAAAATTCAGACAGTCTAACTTTGAAATTACTATTCTAAAAATTGACTAACTGATAAAAGATACACCTGTTGGGTATAGTAAAAATGGTAAGCCATATAATAAGTATTTTATAGTTTATTTGTTTTCTGGAAGTTTAAATTTGAACAAAATTATACATGGCTTTATTCCAGAATAAAGAAGTTTAATATAGATTTTATTAAATTTAAACTTTTTATTTAATATGAAGAACTATTCTGTCCTTGCATAATATAAAGGCTAAGATTACTTTAAAATAAATAAATTAATAAAATATTTTATATAAGATATGTATTTTAATTTAAGTTAGGTATATAAAAATTAATGATTTTTTATATTACCTAAATTAAAATAAGTATTTAATAATAAATATTTTATTTATTTATTTTAAAATAATCTCAACTTTCTTATTATACAAGGACAAAATAGTTCTTCATGGTATACAGGGGGTCCGCTAATTAATGGTACACAGAGAAACCACAGATATCTTATGCCAAAATATTAAGATTTAACCACACATCCACAAGTTGATAATAACGAAGATACACGGGGTGTCAGAGTAAAAATATATTTTTAATTTATTTCGATAACTTTTCATACGTTTTAAATAATTTAATAAGACTCGGTATTTAGGGGTTTCTTGACATGAGCTATTTAGATCGGATAATATTTTTATGTGTTAACCATAGGGGGCTAACTATGCTATTTAAATTTTTCTTAAACGTCCTAACTTTTTGTGCCACAGTGTATGTACCATCTAAGTAAATCAGTAAACTCCCCTATGGTTTCTACACAAAAAGGGATATACTTTGTAAGAATGGCTGTGAGCAACCGTTTTCAAGATATTTCAATTTAAATGTCCTAGTGTAACCAAAAATGCATTTAAAAACAGCGTATTAGCCCTACCTACAACTGATGTTGAATGATTTAATGTATTCTTTCATATAATTTTTGGTTGCAATACACCACTTAAATGCAAATATCTTCAAAACGGTTGCTTAGAGCCATTCTTACAAGGTATACTTTTTTGTGTAGAAAGCATATGGGAGTTTACTGGTTTAGTTAGATGGTACATACAGAGTAGCACAAAAAGTTAGGAAGTTTTGGAGAATTTTAAATGGCGTAGTTAGGCTCTTTTAGTTTATCTATAAAAATTAATACAGTAAAAACTTCCTATAGCGACCACCCTCGCTGAGTCAATAGCTGGTCGCAAAGAGCAGTGGTCGTTTAAGAGAGAAAACAGGAAAATTAAAGCAACTGATCTGCATTGTAGGTATATTGTTTCTTTACATATTAAACATAATTTTATTTAATAATTGAACATAATTTCAAATTATTAGAAACCTAAATGAACACAACGACATCAGGTTAAACACTTTTTTGGACACATTATACGGGTGTTCCTAGCCGGTGGCTCACCCCTATAAATTTTTTATTTTTTAAGATATTAAAATAAAATTTGGTACGTCGGTATGTCATATAAAAATGCATTGTTTGCATATTTAGTTGTTATTTATCACTTCCGGTTTAGCCGGAAAAGACCCTAACTTTCTTATTTTAAATAGGATGCCCGGTATATAATTACATATATTAATAGAAAATGACAGTCCAAGTATAATGACACTAAATTTTATATAATTTATAATTTTCAATCTAGAGTGTCATAAATGCGATAAAACGACAAATTTTGGATCAAGTAGACACGACAAATAAATGTTACAATCTTTTGTTTTTTATAGTATCAATGTATCAATAGAGTCGTCTAAAGTTTTCAAAATCGCATTGGTCCTAAGTAAATTTTTTCAAATGGCTCAAGGGTGGCTGATTGTATAAGGTAAAAAGACTATTTTTTTATCGACAAATTGCTTTTTTTTATTTTTTGACATCCCACGAAGGCATATGCCTAAATACCAGAGTACCGTGCGTGTCGGGTTATTAGATGTTTAACCCATCGTTCCCCCTGTTCCGTCAACGTTGTCCAAGCACTGAAACATGCAGTTATGCATTTCACAGTACCTTTTAGACAACGCGGTAGTGCCACCACGGTCGTTATTTTTAAATAACTACTACCTAAATATGTCTCCCCGCTGGGAATCAAACCGGCGACCTCTGGCTTCGAAGATCAAAGCTCTGTCCACTGCGCCACGGGGGAGACAGCATATTATCCATTTTAACTAAATAGTTTCCCTACTAGCATCAACCAACACATCAACATGTTTCTTTTGTAACACTCTTAATACTCTTAAGGTTTAATTAAAGTAGAAAAAATAAGCAGTATCTAATTTAATAGCAATAATAACGTATTGTATTTTGTCAAGCCCCTAAGTTCTTTACAATAATATGGGCTACCTTTTAGAGAAAAAAATAGTTAATAAGGATTTTTTGGGATATACTGCTAACTAAAATATTGATTGTGTAGTATGAAAAAGCCTTTTAAGCTATTATAGCGAGCCACCCTTGATCCATTTAAAAACTAAATTAAGACCATTAATACGATTTTGCAAAATTTAGAAGACTCTGTAGAGGCTATAAAAAACAAAACACAGTCGCATCTATTTTCCCGTTTCTACTTGATATAAAATGTATCGTTTTTCGCATTCATGGCACTATAGATTGAAAATAAAAATTAATAAAGCTTAGAGGTCAGAAGTCAAAAAGTTGCAAAATCAAGGTGTGTCATTGAACTCGAAATGTAATTTTCTATTTAAATAAGTAATAATATACCGGGTATTCCGTTTAAAAGAGAAAAGTTAAAGTATTTTCCGCCTAATTCGGAAATGACAGGGAATCACTAAGTATGCAAAACTATGCATTTTTATGTGACATACCCAAGTACCAAGTTTTATTTTTATATTTAAAAAACAAAAAGTTATAGGGATGAGCCGCCAGCTGGGGACACCCTGTATATTATTTAATTTAGTGTTTGTTATTAATGTTACAGAATATAATAAGGAATATTTAGGATAAAAATATTTTTTTAAGGTTTAACACACTGTATTTGGGAAACAATGCATTTGTGAACCCATCTTTATAAAATAATTTTTTTTTTTTTAGTAGTTAAATCTTGCCTTAAAATTTCTTAACAACATTATATAACACCCTGTACGCAACTCTTAAATATCTTTAAAGCTGCTAACCCCACTTAAGCCAAATTTGATATCTGGCATAAAGAATTTAACAGTGATTCCAAGTTTTGTTTTTTTTTTTCGTTTTTTAATGAAATACCCTATTTATTTTTGTCCATTTTTTTAAATTCTATTTTTATTAGTAGCAAAGATATGACAACACCACATTTTGGGTAAAAAATACAGATGCGCTCAATTTTTTTAAACCGCTTGAGCTGCGTTTACAAATTTTACTATTTGAAAGTTTCTGGGCAAGTAGAATTGAATAGTGATATCTCCAATATTGTTAATATTTCCAGTTTTGCGCTACATGTAATATTTTTGGTATTTTTAATAGAATGCCCCACTTATTTGGATTGCAATGACCGTGCTAACTTCAGAAATATTCCAAATTTTCAAAATTTAATCTTTACCAGTTGGCGCAATATAGCGCATTTTAATAAAATTTGGCAACAATGCTGACATCACTGATCAATTAGGTATACCTAAAAACCCCCAAATACCAAATTTTGTAAACACAGTTTTATCGGTTTTAGTATCCAAGGAACTAATAGGTACAGAATTTTAAAAATTAAGAAAGGTACTTAATATGCCCCGCTTAATTTAATGCAATTTAAATAAAAAGCGCTTTTATAAAAAAAACAATTAATAACATAAGTGTGGCACAAAACTGGAAAATCTGACAACATTGTCAATATCACTATTGAATTCCGCATATCCAAAACATCTTTCATCAAATTTGGTAAATGTATGTACCCTAAGCAGTTTTAAAGGTATTAAGGTCATGGGCATCAATGGCGGCACGACTCAAAAAAACAGGTTTTGAGATAAATGGGTTTTAAGTTTTTATTGCCAAGTTAAATGCATAAGAAATGCTGTTGTTTGCTTGAACCAGAAAGACCTTTAAGTTAATATTTTTTCTGCCAGTTTTGCTGCTAAAAGAATGTGTATTTTCCTTTTTACATTTGAGAAGCAAAAATTCGAAGGGAATATTATTTAAAATCTTTAATTTTGAGTTAAAGATGGTGACACATGTTAAAAATGTTGATCTTTATAATACGTTATTTATATAAAGTAAAATAGGTTTTTTAAATCTTTAAAAAATGCAATCAAAATTTAGGTATTTAACCAAAAAAGTGTAATATCCTTTCAAACTGTATTTTTAAAAAGAATATATTATATTTTAATCCTGGTTCTAATGGGCTCCATCCCTAATACAATTTATGTCAAAATATAGGAACTCGATACAAGAATGATATTATACATACACATGTTTGTTTAAATTTTAATGATTTAATTTTTTACTTACTTAAACAACACCTATTTTTTTCCTAAAAGTCTAAATTTAATTTAAAATAGAATAAAATACCATTGACGTTAGATCAACTAGATTTTTATCCATATATTTTTTTAAAGGTATTTTATCAATTTTTTTACTGAATAACAACACTAAACAAAAGCCTTCTTATATAAGTTATTAATATATTTTGTTTTTGACTGCTCCTGGTGTGTTAAGTTTAAAAAATATATATTATTGCATGTTCTTTTCTTTTTCCGGTATTAAAAAATGTCAATTATCTTTTAACATGTAAGAAGGGATACTTATTCTTTTTAAATTTTTGCTCCTCACCTGTTTTTAGCCTAAAACTCGTGTTTTTTAGTTGTGTGGCTATTGCAGCCCATGAGCGATTTGATAGTTGCGGTACTTTTTACTAACCAGAACAAATTGCACAATGTGTAATATTTCTAAAAACATCCAAATTGTTTAAATAATAAAATTTACCTGGAGAAGCATATAGCAAATATACGGTTCTGCCTGGATTCATAATAGCTGCACTCTCAACTGCACAAGCTTGTCGGGGATTAATTACAATTTTGCCATTTGAATGGGAATTACATGATGTCTCCATGAAAAATATAGATTCATCTTTTTTACTTTTGTATCTAAAAAATATAAATATACAGTTTCAGGTAAATAACATAACACATAGGCAATGTGAGGAAAAGAGACAATGTGTGTAATAAGAAAATCATTAAAATGTGGCTAAAGTTTTAAAAATTGCATCTTCTTAAACTTTATATTACAGATAAAGACTGTTTTTTCATAAAAATAAAATTGTTTAATATGTATTCTTTAATTTTAATAATGCTGGTATGTTTGAACGTAAAATGCAATATTATAAAAAACGATCGAAGATATCGATTCAAATAAGGTATAATTTTCTTATACAAAAATAATAAAGAAATTAAACGGTCAAAGCAAAATGTTAAATTTGTCACCTGTGTTAAGAATGCATACATTAAATTAAAAGAATCGTCGCACCCTGTATAATCCCTACTAACTGAAAAGACGTTTACCTATGGAAGGAAGCACGAGTATAAGGTTATTTAGCTGCTAAAATATCATTGGTACTGTGGCAACATTTGAAAGTTATAATTAAAACAGTTTCTTTTACCAACTTTGCAGGTCAATATATCCCTAGCGCAATATAACTCTTTTTATATGAAGCACTAACACTATTTTGACTCACTCTATCACCCCTATCATTATATATCACCTTACCTGTCCGGACACCCTGTATATAGATAAAGAGTCAACTAAGAAATAGTTTTGTTTGCTTTAGATTTAAAGGATTGGCCTTGGCAAATTCTTTTAAATTTTGAAATGATTTTAAACCTAATTTTTCTGTTATAAATACATTAGACCCAACTAATAAACTTAAAACATTTTAAAAACAAAAACACAAATTGCCTAATGTTCTCTTTCGACGTTTCCAAACTTTTTACATTAATTTTCAGAGAAGAAGCAATTCCTCCGGTTTCTAATTTATTTTTAAATTTTATTTTTAAAACTACTTAACGGATTTTGAAGTAGTTTTTTTAATAGATAAGGTGATTTAAGAGGAACGTTTTACTGTATAATAACATGCTAAATATATTAAAAAACCACTAAGAATTTCATGATTTCCGATGTGAAGTCCTAAAGAAACACATTTTTTTTTGCTTACATTGCAAACGCTGGCTAGTATAGGAAAAGGGAAATTGTTTTGGTAAGTTTTGGTTAGTTCTGGATAGTTTTTTCTGGTTAAATCTTAATCTGGTTAGATAACATTTAACACGTGCGAAGCCGCGGGTAAAAGCTATCAATCTATATACTCATATTAAAAGAGGTTAGTTCAGGTGGTCCGGTGGTATAATGCTCGCCTGTCACGCGGGCGGCCAGGATTCTATTTTCTGCGAAGGCACATTTCTTTTTTTTTTCGACGGGAAGAAAAAAGCAACAAATTTACTTATTTTTAGTAGATTTTTTCTTTGATATTCTTTTACACTAAGATCATAAATAAAGAGGTAAAGATTTTTCTTTTTTTTTTGTAAGGGCTAATTTTTGGAAATATGTACTTAATAATTAATATTTCATTTGAAATTAACTTTTTTACAAAATTCGGTACTAGAAGGTTTCTTAAAGAAATAAATCAAAAGCTGCTCATGTTTTTATTGTAAAATGCAGAGGTACATATCTGCAGTCTTTTGCTTGCGTTTAAACTGTCACAACACATGGCTTTGGTATTTTATGATTCAACTAGAAAATTCCATATCTTTTATACAAAAAGATATTCGCAATAAATATTGCTACGAGCAACCGTTTTTGAATTATTTTAGATTAAATGTTTTATTCCATACAAAAATTAATTATTGCATCCCTTCACAAGGCTACTTGACAGTCTCTAGATGATCCGTACAAAATGCTACCACATATTTTTTCTCGTTTCCAAGTTAAAAGGTGTCAAATTTTCCATTTTTTTAATTCGACACTATATATATTGCACACAATCAACTTTTTAACTAAAATAAACTACGTTAACTGGTTGTATTTTGGCATAAGGAAATAATAGTTTGACCTTTTAAGAATATCGAAACCCGGGTGGCCTGGATAAAGTGTAAAGAAACGCAAATGCAATTTTTTATGCGAAATGAAACGTTTGATCTGAAATACCTTAAATACAGTTCTTTGAAGCGATATTTACTAAGTATACCGTTTTTGTTTAGAAAACATGGCAAAATAGAAATTATTTACTAGGGGCATAATTTATCGAGGCAAAACAAGTTCCCAAGCAGAAGCTGACGTCTTATTGACGTCTCTTTTTAGTCATTTTTGGTCACATTTGGTCAGCAAAGACGTCATAAGATGACGACAAAATGACGTTAAATTGACCTCCCTAAGTCACAGACAAAAGACGTCCCGTTAATGACGTCTTCAAAATGACAAAAAATTGACGCATATACTTTTTTTAAAAAGCTAAAATGATCCCATATTTTATTTGAAAATTGATATAGGAGAAAACTTCTAACTGCTTGCAATTTCCTTGTACTGCAAGGTCGCGTCTCTCGGGACACTGTCCATCCTGAGATGCAGATTTTTACCCCAGCCGATGATATTTCTTTCATAGCTAATTGAGATTACCAACCGCAGACCGGTCTCGAACTATTTTGATCTCATCGGTGCGTTGCAGGCGAAGATGTTGAATAAACGTAGTAGTTTATTGTCCATTACGCCATCTTTCGGTAGAGTTTTTTCCTATTTCAATTTTGTAAAATTATTAGTCTTATTTTTCTGTCATATGATATTTCGGTTGGATTTTGACACGAATCATATAATGTCGCAAAATTTTTCTGGTGGGTTTTCTAAACATGACGTCATTAGATTTTTATGAGTAGTATGACAAAAAATGACGTCGAAAAAGACGTCACTTCAACGTCGTCAAAAACACGTCATTAAAATGACGTTAAAATGAAGTAATTATTTTGGTCTGAAGGCATCCTATGACCAAAAATGACTTAAAAATGACATTATAATGACGTCATAATGACGTCAACTTGCTGCTTGGGTTATAGCATTTTGAAAATAAACAAGGGACTGCAGATGGCTTCTTCTAATTTTTACTACAAAGACGTTACCATATTTCTATTCCCCACCCTAAAAACCATTTAATATACATATACTAAATTCGGCAGAAAAAAATTCTTGGGTGCTTCTCAAAAAGGTTTTCATTTGAAAAATAGTAGTGAGAGACGAAAATATCAACTTTATTGTATTTTTCTGACATCACCTAGAGTCTCTAGATTATATTGCGTCTTATTATATCCACCTAGATCCAATAGGTAAAAAAGGGTTATAAAAGTCAAGTAAGGCTTTAAACCTTTTAAAATGTCTTATTCTTAACTTAGCACATGGTACATATATGTCTAAATGTTTCGAAAAGTCCAAAAATTGGATATACGATAATACGTTTAAAGGACGAAAGTTGGTATTGGACATTGTTCTACGGCACACTTTTGTTTAGACATTTTTACAAACAAAATTAGTCCTACATTTATTTACAACACACTACATAAATACCATTATTTGATTGGATAGTAGCATTTTTGCTGTACTAATTGGCCTTACACAAATACTTACCTTTTAAAAAGTGGAAGTGTGTCCATATCATGAAGTAAATGGCAATATAACTCATTTTTATTTTCTGATGGTAATGATCTAAATGTTTTTAATAAAGTAATAGTCGAGATCAAACAAAAACCCAATATTACTAAAAATAATTTTCGTTTGCTAGGTCTGATGCCTAAAAGGTATACCTCTGTTTCCATGCTTGTCTAATCATCTAAAAGAAAATAAAATGGTTTAATAATATTATTTAAAGCTAGTACCTAGGGACGAAGCCAGAATTTTTTCAAGGGCGATAAGGAGGGGCAAGTAAAGAAATAAGTTAAGGAACATTAAACGCACTTGAAGAAATACGGAACTTTAAACATTAGACAATGGTCGATAATTTTTAAAACCAAAAATATATATATCGGTAGTAGGATAAAACAGCACAACACGTATTGTAAAACAGAAAATATAACAAAAATTTAAGACAAAATAAATTACGGGCGATTTGTGTCGAGAAAGGGGAAGGGGAGGGGTTTCAAAGGTAAAAATCGGTTTTTCTTAATTTCCATCAAATCTACTAGTCAGTGCCGTATTATCCATTAGGCTGACTAGGCTACAGCCTAGGGCTCCACGAAAAAATAGGCGCCAGACAGGGGTGTAATAGGCGCTAGACAGAGGAGTTTTTAAAAAAGTTTAGGTCGGGTGGGTATTATAATACCAATATAATAGAAGAAATACCTGTGTGAATAAGGTGCTTTGAAATAAATGAGGCGCGAAAAGGAGGGAATGACTTTTTTTTGTTTTTTGGTCATCAAATTTCAATTTCATTTCGGGTGGTGAAGTAAGGCGCCTGAAAAGAAAATAGGCGCATAGGCGCAACGGAGGTAAGGACCTTTTTTTTTTGCTCTTCAAAACTGGGACTTGTAGCCTAGGGCGCCTCATAGGGTTAATACGGCCCTACGGCCCTGCTACTAGTCCTATGGAAAAAAGTTAAATGGCAATGTTGTACGATATAAAAAGATAAATATTAATGATTACGTTTTTGGTTTTTATTTTTATCTTTTACCAAAAAAAAACATGAACTTTTGTGGAAATTTACTTTTGTATGTTACACTATAATTTTTGAATATTAATATATATTATATAGTATTTTTTACCCTATTTTGTTTTAAATTTAAAAAATTACCCTTATTTTCAATCAAAATTCAAGTGTCAAAATAAATAGTGCAGACGCTGAAGGAAGTTAAGTATGCAAAATGTGAGGAACGCATATCGTAGATCATTTTGAACTCAAATACTGCAGATTATATATCGGATGTTGCCAGGAGCCCAATTGGTAATTTTTTGTTTACCCCACCCCTTTGAATAGTCAAGTAAATACACTAAACAAATTCTTTGAAACGATTGGCTTAAACCGATACCCGAAATCTTTGACAATGACAGGCTGGGTTAAAGCGTCGCTTCCATATATGGGGGTATGAATATTCGTCGTAGACTCGTCAAAAGAAACCCCCTAAAAGTTTTAAAAGTGTTCTTATCATAAAGTCCATTTTGTTACTGGCCCAGGGACTATAAAAAATGTAAATTTGAAATCCTTTACGATACATCTAAAAATGCAGATGCTACAGATGTCTTAATGTTCCCGGAGGAATCCGAAATTATAACACAATCTGAAAATTGAAAATAATTTCAAGTACGATGCAAATACACAAACTAAGGTTTTTAAATTGGAAAATTTGAAAGCATTTTTCCTTGACGGTATGGCAAATTTTTTTTTTGTATATTTAACACTCCGTTATTCAAAAACTAAGACGTTTAGGACATATGTTTATATGAAGTGTTTTTCTTATTTTCCGTTGTAGAATCGCCCCTTAAACTTTGTCGGCTGAGTTACTGGTCACCCTGTATGTATGTAGGTAATTTGATTGAAATTGAAAATTTTGATGTTGATTGGTGCCTAAACGGTGGGGTTTATTGACTTTAATAAAGAGTACCTTATTTTTTAAGCTTTCGATTGTCTATAAAATGGCGCCCCCAGCTTTGCGATATCTGTCAAAATAAAAAGTAATGATGTAAATTAATTTTAAGTTTCAGGTAAAGTGCCCTCTGATGGTATAAAAAAGTACTTTTATCTTTAAATTTTAGAATCTGCAAAGCTTGATTCGGGTGCCAAATGTCAACTAGATTGGTTAAAAAATAAATGCAATATGGCGAAAATACAAAAATAAAAATTAAACTTTTAACCCCTGTAACTTGGTAACCAGGAAGATTTCGTCATTTTGTCAAAGGACTTACTAACATTATGGTAATCCTACACAATGTTTTAAGTTGAAAGGCTCTTTATTTCTTAAGGTACCAAAATTAAAATAAACCCATTGGAAACCAATTTAAGAATGTTTTGCTACGTTTTTACGCTGTAAAAGTCAAGCTGCTCATATTATAATTATTAGGGCTAATACAGATATTTTCACCTTGGCAATACATTTTTGGGATATGCTGTTTAGGCTTGTGGTTTGATGGTTCATACAAGAAGAAATACATTTTAGGATATCATTTGGCTGCTCAATCCCTGGAAAAAACGTTTGTCGTGTTTTGCCAGCATACACGCTCTCAGTGATTGTGATTCTACCAACAGAGTATATAGCTTAGTGACTTAAGGGTCCGATACTTCGGTTTTTGAGTAGAAGCAAATGCTTTATACAGTGAATAAAGCATGTCAACATTAGTAGATTTTTGAACAGACCCACCTCAAAAAGTTCTGCTGGCACCCTCTACCCCCCTCAAAGTTGGTTAAGGGATTTTTTTCACCCTTTCGGGGTCATCCCACCCAGGTCCGACGACCGCCCCCTAGGTGGTGCACTGCAGCCTGAAGGCTTATTGTACCTTGACCCCTACTCCTTCTCATTCACACACCATTCATTCCATAACTTGGATGGTTGTTGCTCGGTCCGCATCCCCGAGCAGAACATCGTGTGGCGTTGCCCAAAACACCGCCGTTGCCGGACACCCATTTCACTGCTTAACTCCGGAGATCGACGCTTGCCGATACAACCGAAGTAGCCACAAGCGCGCCTTGGTTAAGGGATTGATATAGTTTTTTTCTAATATTTTCTAAACGGTAAATGATAAAAACTGATTTTAGTGTCGTTAGATAGAGCACAAAATTCTGCAAAATAGTAATAATTAAAATTGTTCTTTTGTTTATTACGTAAGAATCTCCAATATAAAAAGTTGGAGGGAAGCATCTACAAGGCATTTTTACGATATATCTTCCAAACCGTCTACCAAACAAAAAAAATATATAAGATACAAAAATTTAGGCTAAAGTTTTCCCTATCGAATGGTGTATAACAATATACTATTTTCTTTTAAATTAAAGCTACCAGTGCCGTACAAAAGTAGCTAGTTAAAAATAGAAATTTTTAATGTTTTACTTTTATTTTATTTTTTTCAGAATATTTCTCCCTTTAGTTATATTAATTGGTAATACTACCTTATTGCGCATAATAGTAATATTAAAAATTATATTTTGTTTTTTTGATAGGACTCTACAACAAAAAAAGTCGAAGGGGAGTATACGGCACTTTTTACCATATATCTTTCAAAAATAAACAACAGAAACGACAAACCACAAAGTTATCATTTAGACTATTATCTTTTAAAATAAAGCTACCAGTACAGTACTACACCAGTAAAGTACCTAGAAATCGAAATATTTAATGTTATTCTATTAATTTTAAAAGATTATTTTTCACTTTAGATTTATTAATGAATAATTATACTTTACATTTTATTAACCTATTTCTTTTATTTTATAATTTGATTCATTGTATTTTTAAATAAATAACAACAGTATTAGAATAACTTTTTATTATAAAGATTACAACAAATAAGGCTTATACAGTGTGTCCCAGTATAGGTATTACAAGAGGACAAATTCACCAAACATTTTGGAATTTTTAATCGTCCTTTTGGGAAACTGGTCGCATGGTCCAAACTAATAAATACAAAATTTGATTTCAATTAGTAATATACAGGGCAAGTTATAACTAAAAATATGAAAAATGACCAAGAATAAAGTACCTTTATTTTTAAAAATAGGACAAAATTGTATAGGTAAATGTTGTAAAGAACTAAATTTTATGTCAAAATTTAAAGTTAATCACGTTAAGTAAAAAAAATAATATATTTTTGTCAATTTTTTAACTCGCCCTGTTTAATACCAATTGAAGTAAAGTTTTGTATTTATTACTTTTGGACCATGCGACCGGTCTGCCCAAAATTTCGTTTTAAAATTCAAAAATTTTTGTTTTATTTGTCCTCTTGTAACATCTATCCTGGGACACACTGTATATAACATCAATAAAAAAACAAACACATTATTACACAACCTAAAATATCTAATTACAACATTCCGCACACAAACATAACCTGGTACATTTTAAAAATTTTTAAAAAATTTACAATTTGTGCCACAAATCTTACATTTACATTTTAATAGTGTATCAGATGATATTTTTAATTTTTAAAGTGGTCCACAGTGGTGTCCATTTAGTATTCTCTAAAATCCATCCCCATTCAGATGGACATGGAAGTTCAACCACTGGTTGGCAGAGATTACCCCAAACAAATCCTGCTTGATAAATGCATTGATTAATGTGAAGTGCTAAAGCATTCATTGTTGGGGGTAAATTCTCAACCGTTCGGTTTTTTTGGGCAAAAAGTTGCATTCGACAAATATCAATGTTGCTACTATCAGAATGTTTATCGTAAATGGTTACAACGAATTTTGAGATCACACTTAATTGCAGAGATAAAGGTTTTTTGAATGCTGCAATAAATCAATGAAAGTAGCTGTAACTTGCGGAAAAAATTCCCAAGCTTTCCAACACTTTTTTTTCCTTTTCCATAAAAGGAGGACGTTGTATCGCAACCGGTTAGTAAATAAAAAAAGGGCTAGACTTTTTCATTGATTTTTTTAGCAATTTCGATACACGAAATATGTCTTACATTTTTACCAGTACCAAACTCAATCCACACGTCTTGATTTTCATTTTTGTACTGGTAATTTTTTTTCCATGTAATATGATTATTTATTATTACTAGTATGCAGAATTAGAAATAATTATAAATTAATAAAACTAAAGTAAAAAATATTTAAAAAAAATTAAAAGTATAACATTAAAAATGTCTATTTTTAGGTACTATACTAGTGTAGTGCTACTTTTGTACGCCACTGGTAGCTTTTTTTAAGGATAATAGTATATTGCACCATTCGATAGGGAAAACTTTGGTCTTTATTTTTTGTATTTTAAATTTTTTTCATTTGGTGGATGGTTTGGAAGATATATCGTAAAAAGTGCCGTGTGGATGCTCCCCTCTAACATTTTTTTTGTTGTAGAATTTTACTAAATCAACAAAAATACAATTTTTAGTATTATCGTTTTGCAGAATTTTGTGCTCTATCTAACGACACTAAAATCATAGAGTAAGGAAATTATAAGAGTTATCATGGAATAGCCGATTTAAAAACAGGTCATGCGAAAACTCCCAATATAATTTTATTCGTTTCTCGTTGAAATACCGCCAGTTAGTCATTTCAGTAAGCTTACGTGTCTCCCCACCGCTGATGTTACACGAGGCGAGGCTTGGACCGACGCATTTAAAGTGTAAACTGGCAAAAATGACAAGCCTGCCGCCAGCCTGCCG
The DNA here is from genome assembly GCA_014170235.1 of Listronotus bonariensis. Lineage (NCBI taxonomy): Eukaryota > Metazoa > Arthropoda > Insecta > Coleoptera > Curculionidae > Listronotus > Listronotus bonariensis. The sequence goes on from JACEGR010005777.1 coordinate 60,732, forward strand.
CAAAAGCGGTACGAAAATTTTAGCATGCCATGGTTTCTCTTATCCGTAGGTATGTTACTTTATGCTAAAATCAATTTTTTATCATTTACCGTTTAGAAGATATAGGAAAAAATCTATATCAATCCCTTAACCAACTTTGAGGGGGTTGGGGGTGCCAGAAGGACTTTTGAGGTGGGTCTGTTTAAAAATCTACTAATGTTGACATACTTAATTTACTGTATAAAGCATTTGCTTCTACTCAAAAACCGAAGTATCGGGCCATTTTCGAACAATAAGTCACTAAGCTAATAGGTTTAAAAAATGCTTTAAAGGCTGTATCCTTAAATTTTGTTTAAGAAGCTTTGCGACATTTGGGGAATCCATACCTAAGTGTTGAACAGTTAACTGAATAAGAAACCATTTGCAGCTATCTTTTTGCGGAAAAAACCGCTGATAAACTTCAACACAAATTCATTTCACAAAGTCTCGGCTTTGGCTTAAATTTACCATACATATGGATCAATTTTGACAAAAATATCTTAAGTCTATTAATTTTACCTTATTAGCTAAAAAAGAAGAGATGACAATTTATTTCGACGACAACTTACCAAGCAACCGTTGCCGGAATTGTTAACTTAGCCCTGTAAATGTTCTACAAATTTTCAAACCAAGACTTGTTCTCATGAAAGGGGGAGCATAGGTCAAGGACAAGTGTGTGAGGTGGCAATAAACAAAAATTTTGGCGTCCCTCGAAAGAAATAAAATTTTAAAATAGGTTTAGACTTTTTCAAGAGCAAAAAAAAAGGTCGTCACTTTTCAATTCCATCATTACCCACTCCCCTCGGATCAGCCTTGGGGGGACATATCATCACGAAATTGCCATATTTTGTCATTAGATATGTATAAAATACAAAGGATGTGGCATGGCCCCATGGCCCCTCCTATGACCGCCCCTGAACTGGACTCCTGGCAACATCCGGATTTATAATCTGCAAGCTTTTCTGAGCTTAAAACGATCAACGATATGTGGTCCTCACATTTTGCATACCCAACTCCCTTCAAATCCCAGTCTAATCGGACTTTTGACAAAAGTCAGTGAGCTTTTTATTTTATAAAATTTATATTTTCTGATGGTGTAAGAAAAAATATAAATTACTGTGGAAAAACGTAAAATTACATAATACACTGATAAATTAAAAAATACCAAATTGAAATATACTACTATAATTAACAACTTAATAATTAATAAATAAGACAACTACCATATTTTGACAATTTTTTTACAAAAATTGTAAAATTATCTTTCAGTTATTCTATGCGTACATATGTATAAAAAGAAAAGTGTAAATACAAAAATGTAGATCCTTTTATTGCCTATAACTTATGCGATTTAACTTTTTTAGAGGAGCTGTTGTGGTTTTGCCGAAAGCGAAAAAAATGTTTTATACCCTTAAAAACTGACCTTCACCCACTTTCTATATTAAATCGCCCGTAATTAATTTGTATTTTAATTTTGTTATATTTTCTGCCTTCTTGGATACTTTAATTTTGTGTTTCAAAAATTATTCACTGCGTTCTAATAATAATTAAAAAATGGAATGAATATTTTTTACACCATTAAAAAGTACAGATTTTAGCGAACAAAAAGTCCACTAACTTTACAGGTATGTAACACACTGTAACCGCCGAACAGTGTGAAATTTTAACAATATAGCAGGAAATAATTGATTGTTTGAACTGTCCAAATTTGACAAAAAATTCACTAAATATAAAAACAAGATATTTATAGTACACGTAATAAAATATCTATTTGTTTGCTCAAAACAAAATCGTAACTCACTGATAAAAGGTAAGTTAAATGCATATTTCGAAAAACTGCTGTAAGCAAGTAAAGACTGGAACAAGAATATTTAAAGTTTAGTGTTTTATTTGACATAAACATTTTTAACTTTTTATTCTCTACCAGTATACTTTTTTGTGTTTTAAAGTAAGATTTCAATACTTTATTTCTAATTTTGACAAATAGGTTTTGAGATAAAAAAATCAATTTACTTAATAGGCATATTTTTCTTCTTCGGGTTATATTATTCTCTAACTTCCATTAGATTTTTGGTTAGATATATCACCGTATATTAAAATACCGTAGACTTTGGTTTAAAGCTTGTTTATTATTATATCTAATGTCAGTAAAGAAACTGCAAAAATTTGCAATCTTGAAATATGTTTAATTATTTTCAGGATGTCTCTCGAAATAAGTCATCGCAATATTTTTGACATATGGGTTACAGAACGCAAAAATAAAAGAGTAAGCTTCATAACTGAGTTTATTTTGCAAGAATGGGAGCTTTTGACGGTGCCAAATAATACCCAGCAGATTTAATAACCTTTAATGATTTTGTTTTGTTGCTGATAAGTACTTATTTAAAAAAGGAAAACAAAACTATACTTCTTTTGTTAAGCAACTTGCCAGTTCATCTTCAAAAAAAGGTACGAATTGTGAAAAAGGTGGAAAAATTATTTTATAAAATTCAGGGATTTTGACTCCGACATCAAGCAATAGCTGCACATATTATAGCCTCCCAATATATATATATAGCGTAAAAGAAGCTAAGCTCTTATGTTATCCATCTGACATAGTTCCTAAAACTTTTTCTAAAATTAAACTTTAGTCACTAATGAACCATACGGTATTCTGTTTATATGAAAGATTTTAAATTGTTATGTTCATCTAAAGAAAAAAATAATATATAATTATTATTAAATGAGGCTGCGTGGATCGGACCAAAGTAGACATAGGCAAAAATTTGAACCCAAGAAAATTTTACTGCCGATAATTTATGGACCATCTTATATTTCCTCTACAACTTAGTACTAATTACAACAATTTAAATATTTTGCAAAACCTCTTACCTTTATCAACTCAATACTGTCACAAAATTAAGTTCTGGTTAGTTGCGTAAATAAATAAAGATTTAAAAACAAAAATAAAAATAAGGGGTGATTATTTAGAGGTACATTTTCTAGTAGGTATTTTTGAATAGATGAGAGGGTCCAAATTTCAAACTGTTATGGTATTTGTGTTCACTACTATTTGACAATTTATCCTGGAAAGACTTAGCCCCCGGCACAACTTCTAAAACTTGTTAAACTGTATTATGAAAATCATCGTTCTCCAAGAAATGTAATTCGTGCGCTTTGGGCAACTTATGGTCCAGACTATTGGCAGTACCATCTCAAAAATTTGGACTCCAATTTTCATAATTGGATAATTCTTGACCAAATTCAGCACGTAGTGCAAAAATATAGCGGCAGTAGCTGCGAGTGTATGTGATGATTTTAACGAATTGATTTGGCGCTCGAAAATTGAAGCTTAAGAACAGACAGTGGCGTATTTACCAAAAGGCTGAGTAGGCTGAAGCCTATGGCGGCGTTTTTTGGGGGCGGCAGACGTTTTTAGGGGGCGGCAGATTTTGTCTTATGAATAATTTTGTTGGATTTCGAATTTAATTTTGTACCTAGAATCGAAAGAAATGGAAGTGTGGACCTTTTTTTTTGTGCTCTTCCAAAATATTTCTCAAGGAAAAAAAAGAAAAAAAAGGACCGGCGAAAATAAAATAGTCAACGGGCGGCAAATAATAATGTGGGTTGTGCCAAAGAATTATGTTTTTAATATTATTATTATTTTTTAAAGCCTTATTCAAAATATTATGTATGTGGTACGAAATTGTTTGGAATAAAATGTTTTTCTAGAATATGCTAAGAAGCCACCCTCGTTCCATTAAAAAGAAAGACTTATGACCATAAATATAATTTTTTAAACTTTTACACCGCCTGGAGAAGTCGTAAAAAACAAAAAACAATCAAATTTATTTTTGTATTGCTACTTGACTCAAAACTAATTGCTTTAGCTTAATCATGGCACCTACATAAAAATTTAAAAACATTTTTTTTAAATGCAGAACTGTCAAAATATGACATGTGAGGTGTACTTGTATTCAGAATGTTGTATGCTATCGAAATATGATAAAATTTACCGATGATGCCATTTAAAATTTGAAAGTAGTAGTCATTTACGGTTAAACCGGAAGTAATAAATAGATTAACCAATTCATAATTATTTGAAATATCGGCATACCAAATTTTATTTTTCTACTAGATAAAAGATAAAAAATATATAGGGGGAACCACTTGTGAGAAACACCCGGTATATGCTAAAGTCCTATAATTGGTATTAAAAAGTAGCTTACAAAATATTACGTCCACAAAAACCTAAAATTCGTTCAAATTTTATTTAACAAATTAATTCCAGTCAGATTGCCAAAATTACACACTGTGCGCCGGTTCACCGGCACAGGCACAAAAAGTGATTGGTATTTTTCACCAGACCAATTTTTTTATACAGGGTAAAATTTAGTTAATGGCTAAAAATACAATTTCTTAGCTTATTTTAAAATGAACAGTTCATATAAAAATATGTCCGAAACCTTAACTTTTAAGATAGAGTGTTAAAATTTCAAAAAAAATATATTTTTTTAAATATCCTAACTATTCTTTATTCAATTTTGTTGTAATATATTATTAATGACAATAAGAGGTAATTTATCACTAACTTAATTACATTTAATAAGTCCAGTACCGTCTCGAGAGGCAACAGAAGGAATATTTCCAACAAAAATAACGGTACGCCAGTGACTGCGTAAATGTGTGTAAAATGTGTGTGGTTTCTAGATTAGGCAAATAAAATATTGCTTTTATGTCTTTCAATTTTTTTCGTATCCTGTTTATTTTAAGAGAAAAGAAATAAAATTTACTCAATTGTATATTTTTAGACCATAAAAGACGCATTACGGGAACTTTTCCTTTTAAAAATTAGGTTTTATAATTTTTAATTAGCAAGTAGGTAACAAAAATAATAAATACTTATTTAAATAAGGTTTATATCCAGTATAACAGCTTTTACTAAAATGGGTGTTTTCGCAATTTTTTATTTTTTTGTTTTCTTTGAAAAATTTAACACCCTGTCTCTTAAAAGTTATGACGTTTAGGACATATTATGTTCATATGAAATTTTCTTCCTAAAATAAGCTAAAGAAGCATACCCTGTATTTTTAGCCATCAATTAAATTACACCCTGTATGTTTTTTGTTGTACTAAACTTCAATTCGGAGTCCGTTTTGTTCCATCAGACTAAAGTTTTTAGTAAAGTACGAAAAACCCTAAAAATCGCTAAAAATAGAAAAATGACTCCGGATTATTTGAATTTAGGGCATCAGAAAACATATCAAAAAGTTGTTCTGGTCGAAAGTACTGATCATTTTTTTTATGTGCCGGTGATATTGTTTAGTGCATTCAATACCTGTGAAGAAAAAATTATTAATAAATAAAGCAAAAATTATTAATAAATAAGGGTGTAGTAGCGCCATTGATAAAATTTATTTGTTACATTGTTAAGTAAAATCTAAATTACATTTAAACAATAAACCTGATCAGTTTCAGTGATAGAGGTTGTACAATTCACCTCCAAGCTAATATGACCTAATCTAATCTAAAGTTAAATATTAGCAAAAATAATGGTACTTTACTCTGGAGCAAAAATTACGTTTTGGCCACCCATGTCCATGACTCACAACATTTGATATCTGATGATTGTATTTTAGGTTTTGGACCATGCAAAACTTTTTTATATATATCTTTATGTATAAAAATACTTTGTTTCATAAAATTAATAATAAAAAAGGTTCTCATATGACGCCATATTACGTAGACATACCGTATAAAAATTGTAAGACATTTACATCAAAACGTTCAATATGAGCCACCCTGTATTTAGGGCACTACAAATTAAGAAAAACACCTGAACAAGAAATAGGTATATTTAATTGATTTAAAAAGTCAGTCGAAGTTACATGTTAGTTTTTCATTATCAATATTATGTGCCCAAAGTATAGTTCCTTCAGTTGTTTTGTTTAGTTAAATGTTTGATTACTTGCTTTTTCAGGTAACTGTGCTTATTTTGAAAAGTAATTTAGAAATCCATTTGTTTATAAGTAGCAGATTTATGAGTTTATTTATTTATTTACTTAACGCAAAATAAAAAATATTTAATTAAATCCTATGACTTATCAATGGCGTTTATTTCACCTTTAGAAATAATCCGTAAACTAATAAATATTTTTATTTTCTTAAGTGATTAATCTTACACTTATCTTATTGGTAAGTAATTTAAATTAGTTTTTAAAAATAAACGATTGTTATTACCTGGATATTCTATTGACAAAAAGATTGGAATATCTTGTCCTTGAATTTTTCTAAATTGTAGGCAAATTTTTCACTTGTATTTCCAATATGAACAGAATACACCAATATCTGAATATCGATGGATAGTGTCTAAACAATATTCTTGTGTGTCATGCTAAATAAATAATTTGTATGTATATCTTAAATTAACAGTATACATGCTACACTAAATACATTTTTTTAAACCAAATCTGAAATAATCTTGTTACCACTTTGATGAAATTACTATAACAAATGCTTAAAGTTATTAATCAATAACAATTTATCTATTGCAAACAAAATTTAAAGATAACCAAAATATTACCTATTAGTAAGAGATATAGGGCTTATCAGCAGGGTGATGTCATATACAGTGCATACCAATAAAAACAAGCCACACCCTATAAATACGTTATTTGTGCACTTCAAAAAAAAATCCTGAAAACGATGATTTTTTAATTAGTGTACAAATAACCGCATTTTACGGATTGGCTCGTTTTAATTGGTATACACTGTATATACAATAAATAAATATCATTCAATACAAAAATAAACAATTTAGTCTTCCTCGTGGCGCAGTTAACAGAGCTTTGATATTCGAAGCCAGAAGTCACCGGTTCGATTCCCAGCGGGGGAGACATATTTAGGTTATAGTTATTTAAAAATAACGAGTGTGGTGGCACTACCGCGTTGTCTAAAAGGGCTGTAAAATGCAAAATTGCATGTTTCAGTGCTTGGACAACGTTGACGGAACAGGGGAAATGATGGGTTAAACATCTAATAACCCGACACCCACGGTACTCTGGTATTTAGGCATAGGCCTTCGTGGAATGTCAAAAAGATAAAAAAGACAATAAAAGAAAATGGTAAAAACCCCAAATCGATATCGTTATCCGTTTTAGAGATATGAATAAAAATAAATGTTAATTACTAAAAACTGTCCCAGCAATTCTTCCCAACTTATGACCACTAATTTAAATCACTCTCAAAAGCACTTTTAAGATATTTCTTATAAATGTCAGCGGAACCTTTTATGACACTACAAAAAGTCACAAACATGGCTTAAATTAAATGGAATTTGTTTTTTTTTATTAATATTAGCCAACAAATAAATTACACAGACAATTTTTAAACTGACTTATCTATCTAGGACTAAAATCTTATAAAAACTTAAAATAATTATTATTTTAAAGGCAGTTTATGAAGACAGTTTACGTTTTAAATATTTTTTGTCTGTTTTAATTGTAAAAAACATTTTTAAGTTTTGAATAGCAATAAGGGTTTTAATAAACAGAGAATTTTTCTAAAAATGCCGGCATAAGGAAATATAAAAACCACATGCATATTATTTTTACTCCTTCGACGAGCAACCTTGATTTCGCAGTTCCATGGGTTTCAAAACTTAAGTTGGCTTTAAAAAAATATTTGAAAGCAGCGTCAAATCACTTATTATGAGTCTTTTTTCTGTTTTAAACTTTAATTTAGTCAGTCAAAATGCCTTTTTCTAATAAAAAGCTGTAGATATGATTGCTGTTTACTTTAAATGCTATCAAAATGCACCAATAGCTACAAGGAAGTATGCATGCGGCGTCATTCCCACCCCTTTTTCATGCTTGGTGCAACGATTACGTACCACTAGAAGCTTTCGCAGACCTGTATTCCTAAGACGGCGTAATACTAGAACCGAAGAAAATGTACTGTAATCACCGGACTAGCATATACGGGGTGATACAGAATAAGAAGCTGTTCTTAAGGGTGTTAATCCTTAGGAGATTTTAAGAAGAAATGTTTAAATAAAGCTATGTCCTAAACCCCTTAACTTTTGAGCTACAGGGAGTTAAAATTT